>KZ308152.1:729332-757094 GCA_000376725.2 Ladona fulva | reverse complement strand
ATTTTAATATTCAGAGGTCCCAATTATATAAATTTGACTATTCATAATGTCCATTCTCCACAACTGAATCTTATATTGGGCCATCTGGAAATTTCTACAGTTTTTAAAATTTGTTAAGGTAGTACATTTCTAATTGAACAACGCTGTTAGAACCTTTTTAGATGAATTATTTTTGAAAAATCATGTTTCCTGAACTTTGGCAAAAGGTGATCAATCAATATAGAAAATAATTTGATGAATCCATTTTTTATCATCTACAAAATTTTTAATTCTGTTTCTCGTATAAAAAAACTGCTATAAAAATACTCATATAAAAATAACTTTCCAGAACACCCAGTATTTTGAAAATTGGTTCATTGAGTCAACTTTGTATTGAATATCATTCTCCTCATCTCACTAAAATATTTTGTTCATAGTATTTATTCTTTTTTTGCATAAAAGATTTGAGCTCTTAACTTATTTTAAATTGGGTATCAATTAATTTAATCACTGCTTTCTTCTGTTCAAATGAACTAAATGACTGCTCTATCTTGAAAGTGTTAACTGTATTCGTCAAGTTCGACAGGTTTGCAAAGCTTGCATGGTGCAGGTATACGATTTTTAGTACTAATAACTGTATGAACCACCTTAATTTAAATCAGGCAAGGCAAACCTTTTATTGAATGGGTGTCATTGATCATTATTATCAGTATATATTCGATCTATTAAGTAAGATGTAGGTTTTTGCACTTTATTTCTTAAAAAATGTGCACAGGAGATTTTTATTTGTTAAAAGATATCATTTCACCTCTGATCTAAGGTTACCTGGTTTGAATTTAGGGGGCATAATAAATTATGGTTATGATGTTTTATTTCTCATATCCTGTTAATTAATTATATTTTTATGTTACTTTATAGCAAAGCTCTGGACCTGCACATGGCTGTGGCCATTTTGCGTCTGCAAGAAGGTCTTGACTACTCGAATGAGTTGGTTGGCTCATCAGATGGGAAAGGAGAAGGAATCGGTGCTATGGCAAATGGAGGGAAGGGTGAACTGGGTGGCAACATTGGTGGGGGTGAAGGTGGAATGGAAAGGGAGAAGAGTTTCCTTGGAACTAGAACAGGATCTCAAACTTCCCTACCCAGGAATCAATCATTTTCTCAAATGTCTCAAGGTATGGTATGGAATCCCTGTCACCAATTATTTCCTTTTTTCAGCTTAAAAATTCCTAGACAAAAAATAGGTTTTTAAATATTTTCAGGTGGCACAAATATTGCAAAATGTGTCTGAGAATTGGAGGATTTTCTTAATCATATTTGAGATTTAGATTTGTAAAGTGTAGCTGATCTGCCTTTAATATAGAAAGATACAATGTGATGTACTGGTTTTATACAGTTTGATTTGTATGTTTGCCAAAATTTGAGTGACTTTCAGTAAAGAAGTAACTTCAGTAATTTCTTTTCCAAATTATCATTAAAACCAAGATCAAAATAATAGAAGTGAAATACGAAACTTGATCTTGCCTTGTCATATTCTTTCTATGAGATTTGATTTTTTTTTTTTTGTGTTCATCTCATTTTCATAGAAAATATTCAACAAAGACTTAGTATCTGTTTGAAAAAAACTTGCTTCAACTTTTATTAAATTGAGGAGCTTCAGTTGTAAACTATATTGGATTAAATTAAAATGATCTGTGGAGGTTGGTATAGGTCTGTGTGAACCAAAAATAGAATCATCTGTTTTAATAACTATGATAGTTTTTGCTGTTCAGGATGGATTCAGTGTTACTCAGTTGATTCATAATTTGAGATTCATATTATTAAATATGTGAAATATGTTAAACCCTATGTAGGATATTTATCCCTGGGAAGGATAGTCATGTTTAAATATTTTATGTAGAAAGGATATCTAGAAAATTTAAGGCAAATTCAAAGACTTATGAAAATATTAATTTTACTACCTTTTAAAATTTATTTTTTATTGTAGATATTTTAGCTGTACAAAAATTTCTGTTTAAATAGAGAAGATAGTCTTATTCTGTTTTCCATATCCTCATACTTCATTAAATTATCCCTGTTTTCTTTTCAAGTATATTCTCATTAATATTTTTATTACTTTTACTTCATTTTATGAAAATTATTGTTCAAGCATAAAATCCAGACAACATTCAAGATTCATTCCTACTTCAATAAATGTGATATCCTTGTTTTGTATTTACTCAAACATAAATTCTATTTTCTGTTCTCATAACTTTGCTTTGGAATTTATTCTTTCATGAAAACTTTCTTAAATTTAGCAAATTTTAAGATACATTCTAATAATTTTCTGTCAATAAAATTAGCATTAATGAAAGAAGATAGAATATTATAATGTTCAATCAGTGATTGTTTTCAAGAAGGGAATCAGGCTAAGAAATTCCCTTGTAAACTTCCTTGATTAGTTAGATAAATGAGTCAATATTATAATCTAAAGGTATTGATTTCATATCTTTTTTCTTTCAATGCAAATCTACAAAGAATTGTACAAATTTCTCAGTGTAGGATTGCGACAGATTACAACTAGGGGTGAGTCTGTCAACTATATCTGTCGCTTGTTTTTATTTCTATTTGAAGCATGCTGTCCTTGTAGACAGTCACCATCTAATTAATTCCTTAGTGCTAGAAAATCTTCACCTGCTTCTATAGTTTGCAGTGCTGTGTGTATATGATTATAGCTCATATATCTGTTGAAAATAACTGTTTTGCTCTATTAACAACTGAAGAATACTTACTAATTGGAGTATTTTAGCTATGGAAGAGACTGAATTAGAAAAATGATCCAATTTCTTATTTAGACAAAAATTATGTAGTAATTTTTAGGTAAGCTTTATACGAAATGTTCATTTGAAAGGTTGACTTGTCTTGAGTTATCATGGCAGAACTTTGCATGGTTTATGTGATTGCAGTTCTTAGTCAGTATCCCTGCAAACTCCTGAATTGACTCACTGTAACCTTCTTTTAAAAGAAACCCATGTCATTTATGAACTTACTACTCAATAAATTCACCAAAATCAGGGACTTCTGTCATGTAATTATCTGTCGCCTGAAATAGAGAGATCTTTCCCATTCTGAAAGCTTTATACAATGATGATCACTCTAAAAGGTAATTTTGCTAAGTTTTATGATTTATTTATTCTTAGCATTAAAATTTCCTATTTGCCTTTTAGCAAGATATTATGTATGTACATTAATATGAGGCAGATATATAACAATTAATGCACCACTGGTCTGACAAAATTTATTGCATTTTTTTATAATTACAACTCATCATAAATTTTATTCCTACATTCATATCTAAGTGGTAACATTTGTTGAAATGTTTCAACTCTTTTTTTCTACTTTTGCCAATTAACTTCATTTTGTAGATTTTGCAGAGTTTTTTTAAGTTCATAAATGTTGCAAGTTTTGGAAGAGATGCACAAATTTTCACTCCTTAGTAAATGTTTTCATTTATATAGTCCATTCACCAAATGTAGTATCTGTGTAAAGAAAATCATTTTAGTTTTACTCTGAAGTTACCTTAAATATCACTAATAGGTATTGATTTGAGTTCAGGAGAGGATTATTTTCTTTGAGTCATTTTGATGGTTATGATCACTCTACCTACGATGGTTGGTGATTTGTCCATTGCTACATCAACCTTTCAAGCTAAATAATTTGAAAATAGGATATATTTTAGAGTGAATATGTACGTGATTTTGCTGAGTGAAAATCTGCATTTATGCATTTAATTAATGCATTTATATAACAATTAATGCGTTTATGTGTAACTGTCACCTATCAACATGTTTCTCAGTGAGTGATACATAGTGATCCTTTGTTAAATCAATGAAGAGTCTCAGGAATGTCAGATGCTTTTTTGTTGACAGACTGTTTTCAATTTCAGCAAGTAGTATGAGTGATGTATCAACTCCTGGCACTCCAAGATTAGAAAGGCATAAAGAGAGTGGGGATGAATCTCCTGGCAACAATGTAGAAGAGGGTAAAGGGGAGGAAGAGAGGAGAGGAAATACAGAAGGTGCTAGGGCAGAGGCTGACAGGGATGATATTGGAGACATGTTCAAGAACCATGGAAGAGGAAAGAAGGATAGGAAAGAGGAAAGACAGCTGCAGGTTGACCATTTGAAGTGAGTTTATATTTTTGTTAATCTTTGGCAATTCACGGCTGTAAGTAAAAGGTGGAAAATGCATGGTTCACATGTGTGATTTTTTTAGGAATTCAATTGAAATTATAGAAGTCTACTATAATGGTAAGGTGGCGTCATGGATGTCCTGGTTTGATTCTCAATACAGGATACTTGCTTTGCTGACCTTGGTGGCTGAATGGTTAGCATAGCAGCTTACTAATGCAAAGGTCCCAGGTTCAAGTCCCAGCTAACCTGATTTTTCTGGTTGTGTGTGTTTGTCTATTGCTAATGTTAATACCTCCGTAAATGTCCTATAAATGGATGTTTGTGAGGGCAGTGGAAAAGTGAATGAAATATGCAAATAAAATCCCATGTATTCAAGAATGTTACCACCTTTGATGAATCCTCTTGAATGCACAGTGTCATAGCTTAAAAATTGAAGAAAAGATTGTTCTGCCATGGTTGCTTAATTTATATATATAGCAACCACCCGGCAAGTGGGAGATCTAGGTTCTTGTTCCAGCTGTGGTAGACTTTCTCTCTAATTTTCTTCTCAAATCTTGGCTGTGATAGTTTCTTCCTACTCATGATTTACTGGTACTCGAACCTGGATCTTCCACTTTCTGGGTACTGCTCTAGTCAATTGAGCTAACATGCCAAAACATTCTGAAAGCCAGTGGAAGATCCATATTTAAGTCCCGGTCTTGTCAGATTTTTTTCATGTCTGTTTCTTTATGGGAATGTTCCTAGGTACACCTTAATGTGTGAAGTTTCCTTTCACTCTTACCCTTTGTAAAAACATACAAAGTAAACACAGAAAAGCATCTCATTCATGCTTTTCATTGTTGCTATAAAAATAGGTTTGCTAACATAGTGGAGAAGAATTTGAGTTCATTCAACGGAGATGAAAAACAAATTTTTATTTATGTACATATTTAGATAACTGTTGTTAAAGTATTTCTTAAAGCATTTCTTCAAATATGTATTCATCAAAAGTAAGCATGAAATGGAGAAAGAGAAATCAAGCTTTTTCTCTCATTTGCTTGGTAACAATGCAGGATATGGCTTTTGGGGTGGATTGCAGTATTTATTTGAATTATCTGTGATTAATGCTTATGGTTCCCATACTTGGTAAATCAAGGTTTTGCACAAGTTTAGCTGCAGTGAACTTCAAATTGATGATAATGGTCCCAAGTTTTTAGAGTTTTTATTGTAATTAAGTGTTTTAGCTATTGCAGGGAAACATCAACCTTCGGCTTTTATGGGCCCTTTAACTTTGTACTTACTTTGACTCTTTCTACTTGACATTCACAATGACATTTTCAGATTAGTTTATTCATTTCGAAAGTGTCTTCTAACTGACCAAATAATGTATGTTTTGTCTCATTTGAAGCAATTTTTCTAACTTTGATGGGAGAAACTGTATTGTTTTAAGTAATCAAATTTTTATGCATAAGAGAAATTCATTATTGAAGATTGTTTGTTTATCTTTAATGTTATTCTTGAGTGATTATTGTATTTTTCTCTATAATATAAACTGTGCCAACAAATTCTTACCTCCACATCTGTTGAGGTATATAAAAATAAGGAAAACTGTGGTGTTTCCCTCTTAAGTGGACCATTAAGTATTTTTTTATTGTTTTTCTGATCTATAATTTTTCATTTAGATTATAAGTTTGCTAATAGAGGAAAATTTTTAACTTTAAGCCAAACTAAATTATGTAGGTATAAAGTGATGAGGTAAATTCAGAACTTTTTTTTTGGTTTTACTGAAAATATTTCTTTTTGTTTTTGTGATGCTCAAAATATTCTCATTCTTTCATAGGGGACCAGGAGGAGTGGATCTACCAAAAGAAGTTCTTCATCGTATTACACAATTCCAGAGGAGGCAAAGGAAAGGAACCATTGATGTTTGGTGGCTTTATGATGATGGAGGTAAATCAGGAACTATAATTTAATTGCATTTTGACATTTATGTATGATGGAAGCTTGCCTCCAGTCTCTGAATTTCTTCCAGAGTTTAGCAAGGGACCAATTTATTGAATATTTCTATTGAATAAAATTTTCTAACTGCTACAATTACATTCCTCTTTCTAAACATAAATTCTATAATTACTCACTTGCCATACCGCAATAATTCCCTAAGAATAAAACTATACAACTAAAAAGAATTTGACACACACAAAGGTAAATGTTTCTCCTGAATTTCCTTGAGGTGATATCAGTCACTTATTTTCTGCATTTTGTTTTACTTTCAACTGATTGACAATCAAGGACACCTCACAATTGTCAACCTGCTATTCACCAATTGAATTTTAGGCAAAAATTGTGTTTCCAAGTGTGTGTGTACTCTGTTATATGGTATTTATTATTTTTCTTGCTGTTTAATTGTACTGTGTTGGTGATTTGGGTAACAAGTTTTGAATACATAGCATAAAAATTAAAAACATATTAGAAAAACAGTTTTCTCACCAGAGACATTATTTAATTGTATTTTCCCATCAGCCTGAAAACAAATTTATCTATTTTTCATGGACTTGTATGGGAAATAATGTCTTGAAATTTGAGTTTAGATATTCAACACTAGTTTGGCAGTATATAGGCATCGAATTGTAAGGCATCACTGTATTATTTCGTAGTCACAATATAGCAGAGGTGGCCAACATGTTGATTGCAATTGACTTGACAAGCTGGCCCTCATTAAGTAATTTCATTATTTATATTATTCCTGGTGTTTTGGTCAATTGTGACTAATTTGTCTTAGGCATAAAAGATGAAGTAAAAAAAGATCTTTGATTATTTTTGAATAACAGTATAATGTATTAATTTATCTAGTTCTTTATTTCATTTTGAGCCAAATTGTATTATTTTCTAAAATTGAAATAAATTTTCTTACAGGCTTGACTCTACTTCTTCCTTACATAATCAGCACAAGGCGTAACTGGGCCAACTGTAAATTAAGAGTATTTGCTCTTGCCAACAAGAAAGATGAATTAGACTTTGAACAGAGGAGGTAAAGTATCATTGTGAAAACATTTTCTGATAAGCTGAAATCTTTTGCTACCCAAAAATCTTCTTTCTCTCTTCATAAAGAGAGCCACTAAGAATGAAGGACCACCTCCTGCTATTGAGAATGTGCATTTCCTAATGTAGAAATTTGCTCTGTTGCAACATTAGCATAAAAATATAAAGTTAGTCATAATTGTTTAAATTTCTTTCAGTATTCAGTAAAATGCCAGAAATGACAGTGTGAATTATTTTAGGTTAATTAATAACATAATCAAAAGAAAAAACAAAAGTACTACAATTCCAAGAAATTCTTGATTTTATTTCGGTTTTGTTTGAACGAGTGCCTTTACTACTCTAATTTAGGAAACAAGAAATTTTTAACATCAAATTCTGCTTCAAATCATTTCCTTTCCGTTTGTATTAATAATTTGGCAGACAAATGTTTGTGAGGTTAATATTCAATAGAAATTATTGAAGAGGTCGAGAATGTTTGATAAAACACATTGAAGAAAGTAGTTGTCAGCTATTTTTCATCTTATTTGCTTTGGAGGAAACAAGCAGGAAAGTTTCATAGAAAATAGTGAATTTATTTTCTGTGCAAATACAAAACCTTTAAGTTTATGAATAACATAAGTAAAACAAATTTAATTCTAGGGGTAACGCATTACATGACATGGCCCGCAATCATTTCACTAGAGATGATATGCTTCATATGATTGGGTGCCTTCTTGTCATATTTTTGTCAGCATTTCGGACAAAGAGAGCACCTTCCTTTATTACTTCATTTGGTTATATTTCATTCTATGATGAAGCTGTTTTTTATCAGATTGAGAATAGATTTTGGTAGGCTCTTTAGCAATTGTTGTATGTGAATCATTGCAGTTAAGGAATTTGTTATTCATCCCCTATATTCAACCTGGTAAAAAACAGCTTCCTCATAGAGTGAAATATGACATAAAAAATTTAGCAAATATACATATTACATGAGCAATAAAAAAATCAAATTCTCCTGAAAATATAGATCAAATGCAGTGAAGTGAAATTCACTTTCACACTATTTGTTTACACATACTCTTTTCAATCTTTATACTTTTCATGCTTTGAGAAGTGTACACTACTCTACTTTTCCATACCTTTGGTATTTTTCTATTAATGCATGTATTAAGATGCAAATGCATTTCTGTAACCATTGCTGTAGTAATTGAATAAGATATTTTATGTCTGACTCTATGGGGTGATTTCATCATGATTCCATCATTTCAGCTTAAGTATTAACAATCCATAATATTTTTTGCAGTATGGCAAGCTTGTTGGCAAAATTCCGTATTGATTACTCAGTCCTTAAAGTCATTCCTGATGTAACGAAGAAGCCTAAGGAAGAAACAAAGGCTTACTTTGAAAGTCTTATAAAGGACTTTGTTCAGGACAGTAACAATGAAGATGAAGAAGATAATTCAGGTTGGTTTTACGTAATTAAATATGGTCTCTATGGAGTTGTACCTTTTTGAACATTTAATACATATTCCTTAGTATAGGATATTTAACCAGAGTAGCAGACAATTTATCCTGCTCATATATTATCATTAAACTCTTCTCTTGGTAACAGCTACCATCACTGAAGCAGAGCTCCTTGCAATGAAAGACAAAACCAACAGGCATCTCCGGCTGAGGGAGTTACTGAAAGAAAATTCAATGGAGGCCAATTTGGTAGTTATGTAAGTAACTTTTAGAATTCCTGTTTTAGTCAACTGATTTCTAATAGAAAATATTAATAACCAAATGATAGTACTCAAAACCATCATTTTTAGACCTTTCTGTTACAGGGACAATCTTGTTCACTTAAAAAACTGGAATTTCTTTAATTGGTTCTAAACTAGCATTACATTTAGACATTAACCTACCTAAATTTTAGCTTAACTTGCGAAATAATCAATAATATACTGAACTATTTTTTTAAATTTACTTAAATATGACAGTTAAATTATAGTATGGCTTATGGAATAACAAGTGTGAAAAATAGGTACTTGAACCCAGGGTTCCCACTTTCCGGGCAGGTATTCTATTTCCGCGTCTCTTCTACACAGTGGAATAGACGCGGCATGGTAGTTCAGTGGTTAGAATACTTGCCCAGAAAGTGGGAGACCTGGGTTTGAGTCCCAGTCATGTCGCCATTTTTCACACGTTATTCCCTGGGATTCAGCTGCATGGCTTCACCATGTAAAGTTAATACCTTTTCATTAATCCATAGCTTTGATAAGTAACAGCTTACTCAAGTATGAGCTAGTGAAGAATCTGTAGATAGAATGAAAAGTAAATAATAGCTGCTACACACATAGTAAATAATACATATCTTCATTAGATGAGCTCTAAAAAAGGAAATTTATTTGTACAAGCTGCTGGTAGGGATTCTTTGTTAGCAACATCTGGGTTTAATCCCCTGTCTTGCATGACTGTTTTCTTTCCATTAATATCTTTGTTATATCCTGGGGCATGATGCTTGCTTTTCTCAAATACCTTTCCAAGTCAACTTATCAACTAACTTAAAATGAAAATTGTGATAGGTATTTGTCCTTGCTGAGAACCATACCGGCTAGTTGAAATGGTTAGGGTATTGTAATTATATCAATTTATCTAAATTAATGAGCTCTACTTGTAAGTAATTAATATATATAATAGGAAATGAGTCATGAAGATGGTAAATAGCAAAGAAAGGTTTGCTAATTTTTGGTCCAAACTGAAAAATGAAATAAATTAATAATTTTATGTACTGTAATTATATCTTTTGAATACGGCATAAATAGGTAGATCAATGTTTGAGTGGTTCACTCCTCAAAGATACACAAATATAAGACAGTAAAATTAGATTGATATATACGAAATTCCTGTTAAAGAAGGAAAGTATTGTGCCGTATCTTAGCCTGATGCGACACTTTCATAAGTTCCTGCCCAGCTCCGCCGAATGGGAGAGAGAGAGAAGCAGGGTGGGAAACCTTTCTTCTGCTCTGTCAAAACTTGGTTGCTAAGTTTGGTTGACAAGTTTGATACTAGTCATCCCACTAGCCATGCCGCTAGCGTGCCGCTAGAAGGTTGAGTCGTTACTTATATAGTGGTCTGCGGATGGATACCCTTCTGCCTGGAGTGATCAAATTGGCGGGAGTGCATTCGATTGGAACACCATGCTGTACTTTCCCTTCTGCTACCACATCTGGTGATTTGCCCCTGTTCCCCCTCCAACTATTTCTCCTCTCCTGCTTTTGGAGTCAGTCATTGACTCAGGCTAGTTTTTTGAAGAGAGTGCCTGCTGTAGACTCATGTCTTTCCTCTTTACCAAGCAGCTCAACTTTACTGTGTACTTGCCATTAGTTCCTGGACTGTCTATTTGACATTTATTGTAATCTCCAAGGATCCCACTCAACTTGCCTTGGGATAATAATCTGCTAGTGCTTTTGTGTTAAGCTTATTCTGAAGTGTTTTGTTGGACCTTGTCATCACAGCTGATTGTGTGTGAGACCTTCATTTTTTCACAGTAATTACATTGGTGATTTCATGCTATTTTCGACTATGTTGTTCATTTCTCCTTCTCTTGCTTAAATGTGGATACCTCGATTTCTCACAAGTGATCTAATGCCGCTACTTACGATAGTATTTCATGACTACTTTGATTGCTATTAAGAGAAGCGGTACAGTATATGAATCTTTATTTAGGATGTTTTCTTTTTCACACTCTAAATCTCTGAAATGATTAAATATGGTGTTACGATAATAATAATATGATGATTATCTAAGAGACAATTTTTTTTTCTGCAGGACCCTACCCATGCCCAGAAAAGGTGTAGTGTCAGCACCATTATACATGGCCTGGCTGGAGGCTTTGACGCAAGACATGCCCCCATTCCTTCTCGTTCGAGGAAATCAAACTTCAGTGCTGACATTTTACTCATAAGTTTCTCCTACATATCTTCCGTCAACATGTCCATCAAAAAAATGTGAAAACCATCATTGAGAAGCAGAGACTCACGTAATGGAATTCCCTCAAATGTCTTCTTTCACGCCCAAAATTAATCAGCAATATTTTTTGAAAGTGCTGATGTTTAAATTATTTATTCTCCATTTTTTCTCTCTGTGCCAGTTACTTAAGTGCGTCATTGAATATCACCCCTTATTTGGTGAAGGGAAAGCCATACTTTCCAGATCATTAGTTGTGTCTAGGTAAATCTTTGAGTATATATTTTTTGTAAAATTGAATGTTAATGTTTCCAGTGATGAACTTGTACCATGCCATATGTGGAAATGGTATGGTAAGTATTTTCAGCACCCAGTGGGTGAAGCATATCTTTTATGCAACACATCATTTATATGGTAATGGGTTTTTTTATATTTAGGAGCACTACAAACTTAAAAATTTTTCTTTTGGTTTTGCTGTATCCACGCATGTTAACATTATTAAGAGGTAGCTGTGTACCAGTTCCTATGGAAAAAGTATTGGTAACCATCACTCTTTCAGTTTTAAATTATTTGTATTTTAACTCCTACAGTTTTTATTGATTATTACATTGCAGAAATGTATTGATCTATTATTTATTGAAGCATGTAACAATCAGAAGTTTACGATTTGTAAGGTGATGTTTTTGATTTGGGCTAATTTGTAGTACTAATGAGCATTGAATTTACAGTTTTACTCTATTTTGAGATCTGAAAATACCAGTTTCATAGTTCATAACTTAAGATAGAGCATTGATGGAGATCTGAAAATATATATTTTTGATGATTTTTGTGTGTTTTATTGTTAAAATAAATGCCCATTTGAAGTTATCCTAGGAAGTTGAAGTCTTTCCACTTGATACAAAATTCCCACCAGCGGAATAATTTAGGGCATGAAAGACACTTCTACCAGTTGATATGAAACAATATATAAGAATGTACAATTTTATTCGTAATATATTTCTGTAAAAAGTTTGGCTTACCCACGTTTTGCGTGGGTTCTATACATGTGTAACAATTGCCTTCCATTGCCTAATGTAATGTTTAATTTGGACCAGTGAGTTTAAAGTTAGGTTACCCAAAAAGTACAATGGATTTCTTCAAAAGTGTTTTCTCTCCCTATGTTCAAACATCTTTGAAGTCCATGATAGATCATCTTTCCAAACACGGAGTTCTTGTGCTAGCAAGTGGTACAGGAAGGTTGTAGAGAAGGTAAGATAAATGGCTGAATGTTATGCTGTTGAAGTACTTCAGAGTTGGTTCTGTTAAAAAATTTTCTGGAATATTCCCTAATAGTACTGTCTATGAGGCATACCTATGGCCCAATATATATTTTGAATGTCTCAGCAATTTTTTGAATTTAATTCTTTTCATATTAAAAAAGGTATAAAGGAGCCTAAAGTCATGGGTATTTGGGGAACTGAATGTTTGGGAAACTGATCTATGCAATGAAGTTCAACCTCAGGAGGACTGTATAAAGATGAAGAAAGAACCTCATTTCCATTTGATTTTGAACCAAGGAACTGTAACATCTCACTTGTTCTGTTTCCAATGAATTCTTTGAAGTTGCCCATTATTTGCTTCTTGGCAATGATGAACACAACTGCTTCTCTTCAGGAAGCTACTGATCCATATAAAATATAAATTCCACACGAAATACCTTGCTTGATGCAATATCTTCTTATGAACACCTCTCAGTTCCTGGTATCTGAAATATCTGTGCAAGCACTTCTCCTGAGATTCAGGAATTCAATTTGTTCATATCACTCATGCCCAACTTTTTCTTTTAAATCCTTGATTTTCCTTTTTAAATCTGAGATTCTCTGTGTGGTCCATTTCAATGTTAGAAGAATATTTGTATTAATCCTACATTATTTACGTTACTGCTATCGATACTGAACATGATCTACTCTACGATTTCATAGATTTCTAGATCTTTCCTACTTATTTTACAGTAGATTATTAGAATTTCAATTTTATTTGTCAAATCATAGGACTTTCTTTAGTCTTGCCCTAACCTATTTGTAATTCACTTCCAGTCATTGTATGAGCTTGGTTTTGATTCTATTTGCAATTAGTCTGATCTTTATTTCATTGCATTTTTCCATTTTAGTCTAACTAAAGATGAACTATTGTAGAGGGGGTGGTTCGGAGAGTGCCACTTTTATGCCCACTAAAAGGAGGCTTTTCTGACTTGACTGAAGAGAAACAACTGAAACCAATCACCTACCATCAAAATTATTGTTACTATTATATAGTTTTGCAAAATAACTATTAGTGTTACTAATTCAGGTAGAAATTTAGCTATACATTATAATTTACCCACAATCTATCCACTAATTACAGAATTAGTAACTGCATGAATAATAACACAAACTATTTACATCATTAAACAAGTATAGTATTAATAAATAAATTTAATTTACAAATTTAAATTACATAAACCTAGATCACCATTAACATAAATTTCAATCACCACAGCTGCTTTTCATCTGAGATTTCATAGAGCTCCTGTTAAGCCTTTGTGACTACTGTAGCTAGCCCTGGGCACACAAAGTAAGAATACCCTTTTCCTCTCATATTTTGTTACTGGCAGGCTTACTTGCCCAAATTATCAATTTTACCTTTGAATTTTAACTTTAAAAAAATGGGCATTCTTTCATAAAGACATGAATGCTAAGAAGTGTTACATTACTATGGATGGCTGAATGACTTCTTACACTTCCTGCCACTTATTTTCTTAGCAGTAAAATGTCACCAGAGCAATAAGTTAGGATATTTAATTCTGTAATTAACTTAAAAGGTGAATAGGACTCGCAGCTGAATCTGTTTCAACAAATTGTTTCTGAAGTTAAATGTTGCCTCAATCTATATCAGACATAATATGTAGAGAAAATACAAAATTATATTGATTATATTACAGTCTGTAATTATAAGCTGTATTATACAATTTTATTTTGCATCAGACTCAAAGTGTTCAATAGTTATAGTTATTCCACATTGATCTTGAATATCAAAGAAAGCTCTACCAATCAACCATTTTGTTATTAGAGGTTTTCACCTTGTAAGAACTGTATACAATGTTATACATTCTACATATCAAGAAAATATGTGCCAAAACAGATTATGATTCAATATCAATTACCAAATAACACCCAACACAAAGAATGTATGGAAATTAAATTGTTTTATTAATGCCTAATTCTCAAAATATCTCAAGGTAGAAACAATTCCAATCTTAGCTGCTAATTTGACTATAATTTGCTGATAATCTCTGTCCAATTGAAGTATCTTAACCATTGCTTGGATATTCCACCTCAGCATACTTCTGCTACATCTAGGTTTTTCTTCTGGAGGATTGAATTCATTCTTCCAAAACTAGTAATGATAGCTACACCCATTTGATATCACAACAAGTAATTATTAAAAAAAACTCCATAACAAAAACCTCATTTTCTTCTAAAGGAAAGGAGGCTTGTAATGCTTCTTCCCTTACTCTTTAAATTCCATATTGTACAAAAATCTAGCTGTTCTAATCTCCTTTAATGTCACATTAATTACTAGGTTGCTTGTAAAAAAAACCATCACAAATTCAAAGAATAGATCATAAAAAATAATGAATCCTACCAAACGAACAATGCTATATGTTTTCTTCTTGCAATGATGATATGACCAAAACTTCCATTAGTGCATCAATAGCCTAGAAACAGAGTGAGGGCACAACTATATTAAATTCCTAATTGCCTGTTTCTCCAAGTTATTTGTAATGTATATTCAGGTACAATGTTGAAATACCTTTTCATAATATGACCCATAATATTGACTGTGTTTTAACATTTACAACAGGTGAAGGTTATACATACATAGACTCATCTTACGCACTGTAGCAACTATCCCAGATAAGAGGAATGATCACAGTCATTTTTTCAGCCTGTTCTGATTTGGATCAATAACTCTCATAAAGAAAATATTAATAGATTGATAGTCATAAAAGTAAAATGATTCAAAGACTGAAATGTCTTTGGGAAACATAACATTGTAGATAACAGATAAGATTAAGCCATCCAAGTCCTGAACAGGATTCAAAACCAAGACCATGACATACCCTAACCACTCCATCACCAGGGTCAGCAATAAGTGAACTTAGCTGCCATCATAACATAAGCTAACCATTATAATTCTCACAATTTTCTGATTTCTTACTTTCTTTTCTACGCTTTTTTCGTCACTTAATAGATTTTTCTAATACTCAGCTATTTCCTGATTTCAGACTATCATCGTATATTTTTATTTTAAAGATTATCAATATTTGATGATTTAAACCAGTGCTTCCCAAAGTGGGCGCTACCGCCCCCTGGTGGGTGCTGCAGTGATCCAGGGGGGCGGTGATGGCCACAGGTGCATTTGGGGGCGATGAATAACTGTAAGGGGGTGGTGAAAGCATAAAAGAAAGAAGAGAAGATTTAGAAAAATTGATTTATGTATTCCGCTCATAACGCTTAATTTTTCTTTGAGCAACGTACTGGACGTTGACTCAGTTCCCGCATACACCCTCACTTGCATTGAGGTATGTGCAATCACGCACTGTTACTGTTCATGTGGTGCCACTTTGGGGGTGGCATGTGGTGCGACGGCACCGGGACCCGCGCTAACAGGGCCCCGCGGATTTCGATTACAAATATGTTACGAATTACGATCACGCGAGAGATTTTGAGACTTCGCGAGGACCTCACAGAAAAAAATAATGGAATGACTTGTGAAAACATAACTCAATTAACTTAATTCAGCATTAAGAGGCCAACCGCAGAAACGCTCTTTTACCATTTAAATTAAGCTTAAGAATTTAAAACGTAAATGTAAAACCTAATTTCACCGTTAAATTGATTTAAAACTGCAGCGTGGAAGCGTTTTTACGCGCGTAAACGCGCGCGCGTTCATAATTTCAAACTTCAATGTTTCTAATTTACACCTTTCCTTAATATATTTTACGAAAAAAAATTAATTTCCAGGGGGGCGCTGAGTAATATTTTTCCTGGAAAGGGGGCGGTAGGCCAAATAAGTTTGGAAACCACTGATTTAAACCTTCCCTACTCTATTTCTTTGTAAATCTCAATATAAAACTGTTTATTTATAGTTTTAACACTATGCTACGTTTTCACAATTCTTTTATTTTTCAGGAAAAATCATATATTTACTTTATTCCAATGACTAAAAAACATATATTTACTTTATTCTAATGCTATTTCTATTTCATTTTGTTATTTTCAGCTGCTTTTTTGACGGATGTTAGAGAGAGGTTTTCAGAATTAGCTTGGGGCTTTACAGGTGATGAAGCTATGTAACATACAGAAGTGAATTAATAAAATACCTAAAAAGTGCATTAAAGTTGTTCTTCTCTTCATGGAGATCTTGAAAATAAACTTATTGAAATATGGAACCTTTCTAGATTGTTGGCTAATAAAAGGAGTATTTGGAGGAATATCTTCCCATAGCTGGTATTTTTAGCTTGAAATGTTATTTTTGATTATGCAGATAGAACACCAGCAAAATAGAGCTAAATTAAATAACAGGGATTATTAATAATTTAAAGATAAAACATCAATCCAGTTGTATGGGAACGTAGCCATTTTTTATTTTTCTTCATATTCCGCTCTTAAATTTGTAAAGATTTAGAAAAATGTAAGGTTGTAATTCTCTTCATCCCCAACACCAGTTGGATGGAAATTTATTTAAACAGTACCTTTATGAATATGTAATTTTTATCCCTAATGGGCGTTCTTTCATAAAGACATGAATGCTAAGAAGTGTTACATTACTATGGATGGCTGAATGACTTCTTACACTTCCTGCCACTTATTTTCTTAGCAGTAAAATGTCACCAGAGCAATAAGTTAGGATATTTAATTCTGTAATTAACTTAAAAGGTGAATAGGACTCGCAGCTGAATCTGTTTCAACAAATTGTTTCTGAAGTTAAATGTTGCCTCAATCTATATCAGACATAATATGTAGAGAAAATACAAAATTATATTGATTATATTACAGTCTGTAATTATAAGCTGTATTATANCCAAAAAATTAAGAAAAAATAAAATAACACGAAGGAATTGGAGAACAGCTAGTAAAAGAAAAATACAGCAGAAAAAAATTGGAACATACTGGGTTAGAACCCCCACTTGATCAACACAGGTGATAATTGTCCGATACATAACCATCACGGCCATTTCCCTTTGGATGACATAAGTAGTTTCCTAATATCTAGTTTTACTTTCCCTCCCAGTACATGCAGCGCCACCGTAACCTTGCGGAATTTTTGGCGTTTTTTGAAGGCCGAATCCAGAATTTGGAGGTCGTACAAGGTTAAAATCGCCAATTTTAACCCTTTTTTCCAAAATTCACGAATACGCTCAGCGAACTTAACCCTTTGAGTCCAACTTAACCCTTTGGTTCCAATTTAACCCTTTCTCAATGACGAAAGTATGACGTCGTTGTGACGTATTATGACGCACGAGTTGGGCGCCGATTCAAATTCTCTGTTTTAATATTTTATTTTTTTTTCGAAAATCAAGCCATTTTGGATTTATTTTTCCTCTTAGCCCAACTGACACACCATTTTCTGCTATGGAAAATGACTATCGTAATTTTTATACCCAATATGCATTTCGTGATTTCGACTCAAATTCGTAAATTTATTTAATTATCTATAAATGTGAATATTCAATTTTACTTTTTAAAACAAAGCTTTTTCAAAACTCTTAAGGCTGCCAGTACAATAAGCCATATACCTTTCCACAAATCCTCCGTTTTTAGTACTACGAGAGTCTAATTTCACGAAATTTTGGAAAGGTTGAAATTATCAAGGCACAGAAGTCTTCATTTCCACACCAATTTAAATTTTAGTTTAACAAGAAGAAGACATTCCTTAATAAAATAAGAACATAAAATTATAATTTTTATATTTATTTAGAATATACAGTCATCAACACAATGATACACTACTACAAAATTGAGTACATACGCAATATATACTACAATATACTAGTACATTACTAGTTTGTTACATAGTTTGTTTGAAACTAAAATATTTTATAATAACATTATAAAGTACAATCCTGATGGAATCGGAAAAATTTCGAGGTAGAATATTAGATATTCTTGTCCCGCCGTAGGATTCCATTCAGCTCCCGCGATGTTGCAATGCAGCAACCAGCTTCTTCAAACCGCCAATGTTTCTCACAGGTTCCACAGCCGTGATACTTACTAAAACCTTGAAGTTTCAAAGAATTTATTCAGATTACCCTGTCAGTCGAGTAATAGCTCTTATATCGAGAATATTTATAACGACTTAAAAATTATAAGAAGTAGAGCATAATTGAAAAATTGATTTACTGCTAAAAATAACAGAAGTAGAATTCTGATCTCATAAAATTATGGATATACCTTTTGATGTACCAATATTTCAAATAAAATATTTTAAATTTCCGAGGACCCCTTAACCGCTTCCAGGTATCTTAAATATAATGTTTTCATCAAGAAGTTTTCATTCAAGTTTGATTTTGAAAGGACGCATAAAGCTACATGTGCAGCTCATTCTTAAATACCCTTATTTACCCTTTCTGAGACATTAAGACGTTAATAGGATTAGCATATGCCATGGTATGGAACACATCGACGGTCCAAAAGCGTAGACAGACCTAGAAAGAAAAGTTTGAATCAATTAGTGCTGAAAATTAAGTAAAAGCGGCAATGTTAATGATAACATTTGAAAATTTTCATTTAAACTGCAGAAGGGGAATAGAGATACCAGTTAGCAACAAAAGGAATTCGAATAGCAGGATATATAAACAGCCTTGTATGGAACAATAAATACGAATACTCTTACATGTCCGTAGAAGAGAAACTAGAATATATACCGAAAGTACGGCCGATATTATGTTCCGCAACAAACCAAGCCAGAATAAAATCAAACGAAAACGCAAATGATATAACTGAATGTATTACGAAGGATTTTAGAAAAAAACGAGGGAAGATAAATCACCAAACACAATTACACGATATACATGCAATATAACAGGCGTGACCGATTGAATCATATGAGCACATATCCCGATTGGATGAAATATGCTGAAAAAGTCAAGAAAACAATCCGAACAGGAAAAAGAGATCGCTTGAAGAAAAGATAGGTGACATACGTTGTTACAAAACAGGACAAAAGTCTTGAAACAAATTACGGAGAATTTCCTTTTCATCTCCTTTCTTTGTAAAAAAAAAATCTATGACCAGCGGGCTCTTTGCACAAAATGGCAAAAACTTTAAATCTAGAATTTTAATAGTTTACAAGAATCGTAATCGTATTTCAGAGTTTTAACTACAGCCCATCGCATATTTTCATTCGGCCCGCAAAGATAATTGTATAAATCATAAGGATTAAATAAGTTGGACTTCTATAATATGTTCTACTGGCAATAATACTTTACTAGCCTTAGCTTAGTTAAATCCTGGTGCTCATTTACAGTAATATTTTACATGTATGTAATGCATAAGAAAGTCTAGAAATGAAATAATTTTCAAAAATTGTCACATTCGTGGAATACGCATAGGTACGTAATTGCGGTCCACCGACCTCAGAGTAATGTGCTATCCAGCCCGTCGAGTAAAACGTCTGTACATACTATACTAATTTAAATGATTTAAAAATTAGATTCTCAAATTAAACATGGAAGTTTTTTCACAATGTCACTGCCGAAATTTTACACCTCAACCTTCCGATATTTCACACTTAAATTGAAAGTGATTTGGTTGTTAGACTAAACACTAAGAAATATGTTACGAAACTTTTTTAACTCAAACTTAAGGCTAATAATTTTATAATAATCAGGAAAAGCTTTAATTGGATATAGACAGTCAAGAGACCTCAGCAGAATGTCAGCTGACAAAAGGTAAATTGCTTAGCAACAAAGCATTTAAGAATATGCGTGAATTAAACGTTCGCTTCTGTTGCAGCCCTGAACCCTGCAGTATAAGGACGCTCTAAATTCTGAATAGCGGTGAAGAAATTAAGTTTTAAGTAATTAAGGATGACCTTTCAAGAGATCCGCTTTGACTTAAGCACGAAATAAACGGTTAAGCTTCTCATAAATTAACGAGAAATAACGTTTAACTGCCAGGATCGCGCGAGGAAAAGTTTTTAAAATTTGTCCTTATTTGACCAAAATCTCACTCCAGATAAGTTCATCGTTTGGTTGTCTTTTATTCTTTGAACTCAATGTAATAATTGAAAAATGGAAATCTTAAAGCTAATAGCGAAATTGAAGCGATAAAATTAAAACCAAACCGAGCAAGTAATGATAAAGGCCAATTTAAACTTAGTGAAACTGCGTTGGACTGATGCGGTTTATATACATTGTATATTTCGATTGCGTTAAGTGATGAATGCGGGATGAACAAAGAGCAATTATCGAAAATATATCTAAAACAAGTAATGTGTCTACTTGAGGACAAGCATAAGTTCTATGGAAGACTATGAGGAAAGTCAACGTACTACAAACATTCATCTTCGGACATGTGGAAGGGGGGCATACCAGTTCAACCTGTTTACTCTCCTTCCAGGATCGCGCGAGGAATAGTTTTTAAAATTTGTCCTTATTTTACCAGAATCTCACTCCAGATAATTTCCTCTTGTTTGGTTGTCTTTTATTCTTTGAACTACATCTCTTCGGCATCTCATTCTCCAAAGGATTCAAGCTATTTTCAACCACCTCCTCCCATGAATACCATTCATTGCTATACTTTAAAACCAGAGAAGGATAATTAAAAATGCATATTGAATAAAAAAACAAAGACATTCAAATATTTCATTAGCATCATTACATTAAAAGCTATCTTCATTGCAGATGGAACTAATCATCTCTAATACCTTGTCTTTAAGCGGAAGATAATGGGCAGGAATTCCTTCCGTTACATGTAGGTACCTTTCCAGTACTTTCGGTGGGTTTTCTGACTATTTTTCCATCGCAGACTCTCCGTTCTTCAATAAAAATTTTCAGAGGGTCCTTGGTCACAACAGGTCTTGGTTTCGGCCTTCCCATTAGACCCGAGTAAACGAAGTCGCATCCACACACTTGAAGCGAAGCTTTGTACCCAATTTTGCCTTTAGAACAAAATTGATGAATGATTATTTCGTATTCCATTCATACTTCATCGTAAAACACGATTTTAAATGACAAAACGAGAGAATTACTTCATAACAAACCTTGGTCATATGCCGCCGACCTCACGGATGTATTGCCTGAGAAAAATGTAACAGTATCTTTAAATAAGTTTCCTAATGATGAGAAACATAATAAAACGTTACTGGTTAGGAAAAATCGATTTCATTGGATGAAGGGCATTCAATTTCAACAAAATTACGTATCCTGGCTCTTCGATCATCTATAAATGCTTAAGAGTGGTTCACATCCTAATTTCTTCTCTGCTTACTCTTTCCTTCGCGGTTCACTCTAAAAGTTATCTTTTTCCGGGCCCTGCCACACTCCGCCCAAACATAGGATCCTTCCCATTCTGCCAAATGACGAAGTATAATGACGGTGCAACAGGTTTGTCGACCACAATCTGCTGGCATACTCTGTTTCCTTTAATTAAAAGGAGGTCGTAAGTTCACAATATAAACGTACTCACGTACGTGAGAATCATTCATTGCTTTTATGCCTTTTCAGTAATTTACCTGTCATGAATCCTTCATCCGACTTCACAGCAAACACGAAGCACAACTCGTAACTCTACTTCACCAGACAATACCCACAGAACAACGAAAGGCGTTTCGCCTGCAACAGCTCCCTCTAGCTGAAAAGATCGACAAAATATATGCACATCGTTTTCCGTTGGAGTTCTCGGATTCTACCACCAAATCACAAATTTTTAAGCCACCTTTAATGTTCAGTTTTAACGTTAAAATTAATCAAATAAATACTTTTGTGGTAGCGAGCTTTTCCTGAGATTTTATTTTGCATCTGTTCGATTTTCGACGACGCGACCGTCGTAAAGCATCACTCAAAACGTTTAAGGCTCGAAACACACTTGCATATTTTGGACGTGGGGTGCCGAATTTACGGTCTGGAATCCTGTAGTTTAGATCACAGAACAAATACTAGTTTAGATTGGGCATCACACTTGCGTCGCCGTTCCAGCACCGCACGTCCACCATAGTTCGTTCGAGTTACGCAGTTCCCTCAGCGCCGCAATGGTACCGCCAACAGTTCTTCAGTTCCACGGTAAACTGTTGAGCGTTTATCGGTGCATTCGAGCTTGTTTTTCCGTCCACTGAGTTCAGTGGAGGGATCTGATTTTCAGTACCTGAATGTATAACTTTTTATTGGTGGACACCAATCTTTTACAGCCCTCGACTACAAATTGAATCTCCTGCCACCTCTTCTTTCAAGAATTTCCATATGTAGTCATATCCTGATATATACGGCTTGGATATATCTGATATATACATGGAGGGTCGAGGAAATAAGTATTTTTTTGTAATTCATACTTTTTTATAATCTTTACAACGATATATATTTTTATAATCTCCCTTATAAAATCTTTATATAATGTTTCACGTAATATTTTTCGTGTAATCTTCATGTAATATCAATAAAATCCTTTTTAGTCTTTTCATGTAATAAAATTAATAAATACTGTGTGTCAAGTGTAAAAAGTTTTCAGAAGTGATTCTTTCCTTTTGGCAGTTGATTCATACTTATCCTATAAGGTTAGAAGGTTAATGAGATATTAAATATAATTTGAATACTCAGCAGCTTTATAATGTGAAGTATCTGGAGAATATTCCATGCTTGGAATGTACACTGAATGTAACAAAAATTTCAAAAGTTGTTAGATAATAATTCAGCAACAAAACAGTTACTGGGATGGAATTCCACCGTTTAGAGTCTCTAAAGGGCAGAAGTGTTGCAATGACTTTGAGCATCCTAGGCAAAATATTTTGGAACCCCAAGATGATAAATACAAAATAAGCTTTTCATTCAGAGGGGGTGTTTATATAACAATATTTACTGCTCTATTGTACTTTTTCAGCATACTTGCAGAAAACATTTGTTACATCATTGAAAGATGTACATTTATAGTACATTTATGTACGTATGTGCATTTATAAAAAGTTGTATATATTCCAGTAAAGTATTTTGAGTTAATTTGAAATCTATACAATAATATTTATGACAACATCATCATTACTGCTCTAATCACTATGTGAGATACTAATTGAATTAATTTATGAATAGAAAATAAAAACAATTACTTTAAAAGATTTACTCAAGAAAAATTGAGCCAGCAACCATCTTAACCTTAGGCTGAGCTAATTCAAAATTGAATTAGCTTCATTCATAGATTAATCTATGATCAAATTAAGTGAGGAGACTTAGTCAAACCCATATTGTTTATGGCATATTTCAGTTCTTTAAAAATCAATTTCATACTTAAGAGGTGTAACTTTATATTTATTGATAAAGATTTATCGACTGATATTAAGGATACAATTGATTATATCTTTGTATGACTTAATTAATTTCTCACAAACTTTTGAAGTAATTTTTATTATTTTGTATCTTCTCTTTCAGAAATAGTCAAAATATTAATCTCTGGTTTTGTAGCACCCCACTTCTAAAAATCTTGCCCTGAAATCAAGTGGTTTATGATTATTATTTTCCTTATTTCTTTTTTACATTATCATATTGTCAGACATGGATGGAATGGGTAAAAGGTGTACCACATTTATATAGCAAAAATCATGTCCTCTACTCATCTACTGGGTGATAGGCATTCATATTTCCAACTGTCCGACTGTTCAGTGATTGATGGCGTCTCGAAAGCATAAAACCCTCACATTAGAGGACAAAGTGAAAATCATTAAATTGATAAACAGTGTTCATAGCTACAATGCGATTTCCAAGACGTTCGGCATCGGAAAGTCAACAGTTGGTGACATCAAGAAAAATAAGGACAGCATAATGAAATTTGTCAGCACTACAGAAAGTGGTTCAAAGGTGCGTAAAACTATGAAAACGGTTGATAACGTTGCACTAGAAAATGCCGTTTACTTATGGTTTATTCAACAACGGCGGCTTCACGTACCGATAAGTGGTGAAATGATTTGTGAAAAAGCTCTATTTTTTCATCGACAAATGACTGAAAGTGACCAGGGTTTTGTTTTGTTGCCAGCAAAGGGTGGCTGGACAGATTTAAACATCGTCGTGGGATCAGGCGTCTTAAAATAACCGTGGAAAAGCTTTCTAGTAATGAAAGTGCAATTGAACCATTTAGAATCGAGTTACTACTGCGTGTAATCAATGAGAAAAATCTGAGTTCTGAACAGATTTACAATACCGACGAATCAGGGTTGTTCTGGCGAATGTTACCTGACAAAACTTTAGCTGATTTTAATGAAAAAGTGGCACCAGGAAGGAAAGTAATCAAAGCAAGGATTACATTCATGCCGTGTGCGAATGTGGCTGGCAAACATAAGCTTCCTTTGTTTGTTGTCGGAAAAGCCAAAAACCCCGATCCTTCAAGTCAGTTACGCTCCCTGTATATTATCGTGGCCAAAACAAAAACGCTTGGGTCACACAAGAATTGTTCTTGGAGTGGTTTAAAACAGAATTTGTACCAGCAGTTCGACAACATATGAAATCCTTCAATCTACCCCAAAGAGCTTTATTGTTGTTGGATAATTGTCCTGGCCATCCTTCCGTAGAAGAACTATGCACTGATGACGGTGAAATTTCCGCAATGTTTTTACCCCCTAACACGACTGCGCTGATCCAACCCATGGATCAAAATGTTATTCAAAACATCAAGCTGAGATATCGCAAGTTGCTTCTTACGAGCATTCTCAATGACCCTGTGCACAATGAAAACTTGGAAAATGCACCGAAAAAAGTAAATTTAAAAGATGTCGTGTTCAGTCTTGCTAACTGTAGGGCATCTGTGTCTACATTATTGATTAATAAGTCGTGGAAAAATTTGCTTCCCAATTATTTTGATTCTGAAGTTGAGGAAAATGTGCAAACTGAAGAAATTCAGCTTGCACCGCTCATTAATTAATTACAAAACTCGAACCCGATTTCTAATTCTGAAGCCCTTCAGTGGGCTGCTGAGGCTGACGACAGTTTGGCTCGAAACGAAATTTTAACAGACGACGAAATTATCAGGACGGTAACAGCAGAAGATGATGATGACGATGACGACACCACTGTAAACTCCGTCAAAATTTCTCATTCTGAGGCTGTGGCGGTACTCAATACTTCATTACAGTGGGCTGAAGAGCAAAATTTTGAAGCACACGAAATTATGCTCCTCAGACGTTTAAGAGACCGCGCATTCGATTTAAAAATAAGATTGGCCGCGCAGAAGAAAATCACGGACTTTTTTGGACACTGATTTTGTTCATTTACTTTAAATGTTTTCATGAGTGTAATATATGTATGTAGTACCTATACAATACAATTTTTGAAAAATAAAATGTGTTTTACGTTTTTTTTTTAAACCTCGCTAATCCGGAATTCCCGCTGATCCGGACTTCCGTGTGCCTGAATTCGTCCGGATTACCGGGATTCTACTGTAAATGTTTTCATCAATTAATTGAAATAATTGAAGTAATTGGGAAATCATGTAGACTAGAGGAATTTGTAATAATTATACTGAAAACAATTAATTTTCCCCATTGATGGAAGTCGAGAGTATCCTTTTCGTATCCTGTACTACGTGCATGCATAGGCTCCGGGGGAAGGAATAAATGGGTGGATTAAGGGTTGAATTTATGATGGGATTCTAAAAATAATTTGATTTTTGGATGAGTTATATGTTTCAATTGCAGTAAAATCCGTTTGAGATGCTTCCGCATAAGACGTTATACCGCTTAAGACACGATATTTGCCCCTACCGAACGAATTACATGGTAAAAATACTTCTTGAAACGCTCAGCTTCCCGTTCAAGACGCGAATTTTTCCCGTTCCCAGACGCGCTACAACCCGCTTTAACCGAATGCCCGCCTCTTTTGATAGACCATTTTTTTACGTTGTCTGTATCTCCGTTATGTATTTCCACTGTCTAGTCTAGTGACTCGGGTCTCTCGATCTCGAGACTCCTAATGAGACGTTTTTGAGATTCTTTAATTGATGAAGATCTATGTTCGATTATCGGTAATTGTAGGTTCAATTATAGGTTTTCGGGGCCCGATATGCATAGTACATAGCACGCAACAGAGCCCGGCTAAACCTGAGGATATCCAGAATGTCTTTGGGTTGGGAGGTTGAGATACAGTTATCACCCTGCTTGGAATCACCTGGAACCACCAACGACCGCGGTTAGGATAGGGCAGTGCTGGAGGCGGAACTTGTAGAGGGCCATCCGCTGTTGGGAACCCAGGCTCTCCTCGATGTCGCTGAGAAGATGGGTTTTTGCCATGAACCAATTCATGGCACCCAGACTGTGGTATGTTTTCCTGACATACAATCCGTCTTCAGGGTGTTTGGCCGAGGCGCAGAGGATGATCGTGGACTCCGTGTGGTATGATGTTACGTCGTCTTAAATACTACCTTTATTCTCAATTGCTGCAAATGTTGTGTTTTAATTAAATGACCCTCATATTTAGAGACATTTTCTAAGTTAGTTGATCTTGTATGTTCCTCTCTTGCAAGCCTTATGTGGAAAGAATGGCTTCTCCAAAATTCCCTAAAGTAATGCCGAATAACTTCTGCTGAAAACAGTTCATAGCTTGAAGACATAGGACAGACATACATAATTTCTTGGACCTCAATATAAAGATTGTTAACCACAAGCACGACTTCTCGATATATCGAAAACCCACATACACGGATTGCGTCATCGCCAAGGATTCCTGCCACCCGTCTTCCCACAAACTCGCGACTTTCCACTCCATGGTGGATAGACTTCTACGGATCCCATTGCAGGAGGCAAACTACGTTCATGAAGTGGAAGTTATTAAACATATAGCACAGGTTAACGGCTACCCTACCGACCTAGTAGATAGACTCATCTCCCGGAAGAAGAGGAAGTCAGCCATAAATACCATATACACCATGGAAAAACACAAGGAGGAAATAAAATGGTGCTCCATGAAATACCTGGGAAAAATATCCGATTCAGTCAATAGTCTCTTCCTCAAGCATCTTAGACCCGCATTCAGTTCCCCCTACAACCTTAGAAGCCCATTTGTGAAGTGCAAAGATAAATTAGACTTTATGAGAAGAAGTGGAATGTACAAATTAGCTTGCCAGGACTGCAATAGTGTTTATGTTGGAAGCACAGGGAGAAAGTTTATGGACCGAATGAAGGAACATCGTAGAGCGTTTATTAGAAATATGCCTGAAAAATCCAACTTTGTGAAGCATCTCATTGAGTTTGGACACTGGAGTGACTTCGAAATTGTTCCTTGCCACTTTGCATCCAAGGGGAGATATCTGGACACATTAGAACGTTTGGAAATATTCAATTATAAAAGAAATAGGGATGTCAATCTTGTTAATGAAATTGATTATGATAGTTATTCTCCTATTCTCCATGCTGTTACCTCCCCCATTCCCTCCTAACCCTCCCTACTCCC
>KZ308152.1:692166-720617 GCA_000376725.2 Ladona fulva | reverse complement strand
ATTATAGGAGGCCCCAAAAACGGCCATTTTCCCATAAGAATGCATTGAGCGCATTTTCAAAAATTCGTTTAGCATAGTTAGCATAAAGATAGAACGCTGAAATTAACGGAATCGTTAGAAAATGATTTTATCTTCCGTTTCCCGCAAGAGCTTTATACCTAATGGCCCCAGGTTCGATGCTAGGTACTTAGTGCAAAAGTTTCAAAAAATCATTTAGGGCATTTGTAGGTAAGATAGAACGTTGACATTTACGTCATCGATAGCCATCAAACAACTGTATAGTATACCTAAAGGGTTTTACACTGAGGGTCCTTAGTTCGATGCTAGGGCAGTTTTTATGTCTGAAGTTTATGAATTCATTTACGGTATTTTCCGTTAAGATAGAAACTTACAATTCACGTGCTGTTAGAATAGACGATTGTCTTACGTATGCTGTAAAGCTTTTTGCCTTAAAGGCCCAGGTTCGATCCTAGGACCATTTGATTGACCGAATTTTCAAAAATTCGTAACGGTATCTCCCGTGCAGGTAGAAGGTTGAAATTCGCTACATCTATAGAAAACAGGGATTTCTATGGTATACTGTAAGAATATTTGTCTTAATAGACCTAGGTTCGATGCTAGGACAATTCGTATGGACGTATTTTGAAAAATTTGTTTAGGGCAATGTAGTTGTGGATGGCACTCGGTGTATGGCAGGTGGAGTGTTGCAGGTGTACAATGCCTTAGTTAATCTATCTTACATTAAGCTTGCAGTATGCAAGCTACTTTTACTCGTATATATATATAAGTCATATTCCATTATGTTAATGTACTGAACAGTATGCAGGAATAACAGGTCAAGAGTATACACAACTTAATTATTCCAAATACTTTGTTATTTTTCCTGGCTTTAACCAATGAAAGTTGAGCTATTTTTTTTAGATATGTTAGGCCATTCTCCGGAAATAAAGTGAAGATGTCCTTCCCCATCTGGGCCTTGAGGGCTGCATCTTTGAAGAAAGACGAGTGGAATGTTGATCCTTGGAGGACACAGTGGTTTCAGTTGCCAATGCAATTCTCGAATTGCTTTAGTAAAAGGTCCAGCTTGGAAATGGTTTGATTTCTTTTAATTATTTGTCCAAATTAATTTAAACTTTTTCTATCATTTATTATTTAAGCCTGAGTTATTTTTCTAAGATACATAATGCTACTCTTTGACCATGAAATAAAGGTTAAGATTTTAGTCATCCTCCTATGCACAGACTCCAGACCTCCTTGAGATAATACCACAGGAGAATTTGGCCATTGAGGATGCTGTGTCAACATCTCTGTTTTAAGGGTGAGTCCAGGAATTCTTTGCAGACATTATCAAAGAGATAAGTGTAGTTTTCTTCTTAATCTTCTATTTTATAATTAAAGACTTTTTATTTATGTCAACAATTTTCTCATTTAAGGCTTGAATGATCTGATACCCCATAATAAGTTTGTGTATATGGTGTTTAAATTTGCAAAAAGCTAATGACAATAATGAAATTCTACATGTCTGTTTTTGTGCATGTTGAGTCCAGATTAGTGCTCTCCAAGGTAGTTGTGCAATCTGAAGTCATCAAACAACTATCTGATCACAATGGCCATCAATGTACTCAGGACAGAAGCTGACATTGAGGAGATGACTGAGAGAATGGTATGTTTCCTTCTTTTCAATCTATGACTGCCATGAAAGCATTTTCTCCTAAAATATTTTATGATGCTTTTAAATTCCTTTGCCCAAGTATTCATTTTATCTCTCAGTAAGACTATGAGTAAATTATTTATCTCCATGTCTTTGTCTACAGCACACTNTAAGTATTAGAGTCATACAGGTGAAAACCAATATCAATTGTAGGTAATTTCTATCTAAATGCACTGTACACTTACAACGCATACCAACAGGAAGATAAAAGAATTGCCAATTGACATTTCCCAATAAGACTGGAAGGTGATTATATTAGTTATGCATCATCTGAATGAAATTACTATGCAAAAAAATTAGCAAGTTTGTATAGTGAGAAAAAGGATAATGAAAGTAATCTTGTTTAATTTTAGCCAGTAGACTTCCATAGACTAATATGGATAAAAAGTTATCCCCTTTAGATTTAGATTCATACCCTGCAAACCCCTAGTGGTGCATGGCAGGGGTTAAAATTTTCTACCTATGTTGCAGTCTTTAAGAACAGAACTGTTGCAAACAGTGAGTGCTCAGTAAAATTATGAAGATTAAAAATGATATAGTAAAGATTTTGAAGTTAACAACCGGCATAACTCAAATGGATTTCTCAACCAGTATGCCATCATATTTTCCTTTTTATCAGATAATGCTAGATGTTGTAAATCTCATTCTGACGAAAATTTTTACTTCCTGCCCCTCCTCCTCTGTCGTCAATGCACACCAACAGGAAGATAAAAGAATTGCCGTCAATTTCTATCTAACAGCTCAAGGAAAATCACAAAGCAACTCATGAGGACAAACAACTATCATTCTACTTTATCGATAATATTTTATGACGAAGTATATGGCGTAATAAAACCATAAAAATTACTTTCAAATTCGTTGTCACTAAGCCTATCTAAAACGCCGCTTTTGGGCCAAAATATTCGGCCTAATATACCGCCTTTTACAGCAATAATGCATAAAAATTTCTAGTTGGTGAATTGTAATGTTAAATTTATCATGATTCATCGCTAAAGTTAAAGAAACTGTGCAAATGCAATTATGGTCAAATATAATTTTTTTGTATCATATCTCTAACAGCTGTACATAAAGATTTAAGTTCTCTTTATAAGGGGTTTCCCTATCAGGTTAATGTAAATGTCATGAAGAATGTTAATTCCCTTCAAAGTCACAGAAAATGTTAGAAGAAAGTTTACTGTTGTAAGCAAATGGTGAAACCTTGAAGTAATCGTTTATATTGATGACATTCCCATTAATTAATTTTAATTATTTAATTGCTCAATGACTTTCATCTTGTTGTACAATGAAATATGCTTTATTTATAGGTACTTATGCTATGCTATCCCTTACTTATGGCCAGTAATGTTCTCGGATTGATTGGATTGATGGCTTTTTCAATATTCTATTCAGTTTGTATTTGATGTCTACTTTGCTGTTCTTTTTGTGATTGTAATTAATCTAAAAACTAATATTTAATGCTTAATGAAAATATTGTTACAAGTAGGTCTCCTGGACTGCCATGTGGGTAGCTCTTTCGTCTCAGTAAATTGGTCCAGTGATCAATTCCCTGTGGGGGCCAATTTAATTCGATATGAGCTTAGCTGTAGAGAGGAATCTCTCTTTTACAATACCGCTACTACTATTACTTTCAGTAATCATATATCAAGCCTTTAAGGAAATGCGAAGCATACTTTCAAGTAGACAACATTTAATTGATATAGATGCGAGATTCGTTATATCTACATATTGCTTTGACAATTTGCATATATAAGCGTTACAATGTAGCATAATCATAAATCGAACTAATTTGGGATAAATCACCAAACCAAAGCAAATTGCAAAAGAGAAAGCCTGCCTTCAAATATAGTGGAAATGCTTGATGATTTGGAAGGAAGGCAAGAAATAAGTTAGTAGTAATTATACAATATTAATGGGTAAATATTGCGAAGAGGTCCACCAACCTTTTTTTTCACCCACTTCAAATGCTCGTATTTTTACAATTTTTGAACCACGTACGCAGTGAACCTTGCGCATTTAAGATATATTTTTAGTTTATAATTTTCCTTGAAACTGCGGTAATGGTACTGATTTTATGTGGACTACTACCGATTTCTCTCTCCGCCATGATGGTGTTTGCCTCTAGTTACATCATTTGCTCACTAGATACCCCAGCGATCGAGAAGTTGCTGCTCTTGCGATTTCAAAGCAATTTCTCGCGCGAAGGACAAACCAGAAGTATGCGTTCTCAAGGAATATTCGAAATTCCCAAACCCTAGAATCTTACGGGCGCGCGGAGTGAAACAGGGGTGCTAGGGTGGGACGGTACTAAGGCCGTTTATTGCCGTTTTAAGTACCTTTGGGGGCTGTTTTTCCGTGACATCAGCGTTGGTAAACATCAATTTCTTGGGAAATTCTGGATCTGGATTTGTGGGAACGGAAGGCTATTCTGGTCACTGTAGGACGATAAAAAATAATGGAGAAAAACCTTTCGTTAAATTTCTTTTCTATGGTGTTTATGCAGAATTGTTGCAATAACTGTCAGTACGAAATGTCAAAAACAATTAAAAATAACATCTCATTGACAATTTTTGTTTTATTAGTTAGTTTTCGTTTTTTAACAAAAAATGTCTTCATTACTGTGTAATATTTTAGGCAATCTCTGTTTTTTTTGGTCTCTATCGCCTTTTTTTTAATCTGGGTTTTGCGTTGTCTTTGGTTGGGTAGGGTTGTGTGGCTTTCTTTGGTTCTTTAAAGAACTAACTCTTCAATTCTCTATCATATTTTGGCATACTCATGTTATTTTTGGTCTCTATCGCCTTTTTTTTAATCTGGGTTTTGCGTTGTCTTTGGTTGGGTTGGGTTGTGTGGCTTCCTTTGGTTATTTGAACAACTNAAATTATAATAATAATAATAATATATAATATTATAGTAATAAAAAATCAGTTCAATTTCTATGATAAGAATGTTCCTTTTTGTTTGGCTAGAGGTTATAGAGATGAATACTTTGAAAAACTACCTTTCTTTCTTTTCTGAAATATTGAGGAATGTAGAAGTTACTTTAATAGTGTAGTCTATCATGATTATTGGATTCTATGTAAATCTTATCTACCTGATTTTATTAAAATCTTAACTACTTACCATTATTATCCATTTATTATTCCTTTCTGTTCTATTCTATCAATGATATGAGGTTTGAGCAAGATTCTCACTAAATTGCTGAATGTTTTGTGCTTTGTAATGAATTGAAATTGCTTATATCTNCTTCCAAATTCGTTGTCACTAAGCCTATCTAAAACGCCACTTTTGGGCCAAAATATTCGGCCTAATATACCGCAAAAGCGGCATTAGTACTAATGTTACGTCCCATCGTAGATCATAGCAGTCAATGAAAATTTATTTTTGTTTGTGTTTGTCATTTACATAATAAATATGCATCACCATGAGTATTAGAGTCATACAGGTGAAAACCAACATCAACTCTTTCAGAAGTACTGCTATTAGTCAGAGTCAAGGTGTCTTGACACCCTGTTGTCAAGGATGCACCCTAATTTTTTGAAGCGACATTTTACAGAAAAGTCTTGTTTGGATTGAAAAACAATAGAGTTATTTGCTGATAACACAGATTCATGTCGGTAACAGAATCAATGACTTTTTACTTTACATTTCACCTCATTCAAATGGTAAAATTGAGGGTGTTACTGCACATATTACAGTAGTTTATTCATTGTATTGAATCTTAGTGAAACATTTACAAATCCATTGATTTTGTTATTATGTGAATGTAACCTTCAGTGTCAAAGATCATCTGCAATTTTGATACTTCCACATAAAAAAGAAACTATTTCAGTGGAAAAAATTGTCCTTGACTGTGAATTCAGTGAGTTTCTTCAGTAGTGAGAACTTCAACCTTAACTGCAATGCAGATGAAACTATGAGGATCAACTAACTTCTATAACTACAAACTAGAAGCAAATATTCTGAATGCAGCTTCTGTTGGTAGCCAACAGTAGATATTTTTAACTATATGGTGGTACTGGCTGAAAATTTGACATATGAGTAACTCTTCATCTTAAATGAAAAATTTTTCGACTTATATACTGAAAACTACTGCAAACAGCCGCAATCCAAGAACTCTTTTTTTGAACTAAGAACCACTAAGAGTAGTGCCTTTCAACTGGTGGGACACATCTGATGAGTGGAACTTACAAGCCTGTATGGTGGGAACAAGCGTTTTAATGTTGTTTCATTTTATTTCTTTTGCTTTTCACTTTCCTAAGATTTTGCTTGATTGCCAATAAATCTTCTAACATCTGAACTGCTATTCATCAACATACTAAGTATTTTTTGAGTAATTAAATTACTTTAAAGAGTAAAACTAACTCTTAACACATTGGGGGGACTTGGTTGCCTTGAGGACATGGGAAGTGGTACTTGAGACCTTAAAGGCTGGTAAACACTAAGAGGATAGCACTTTCCTTAGACAGAAATTATCTTGCTATTATCAATACGCTTCTGTAGAGACATCGACAGCACTGAGTTTGGTATACAGAACAAAAGAAAATGAACAAAAAAATTCATAACTGTACAATTGCATGGATGATTTTGAGAATGGATGGTGGGAAGAGAATCAGTTAATTTCCCATCTCTTCTTTCCAATTGATTACCATAAACTACAGAATAAATAACCTTAGCAACAAATACAAATGAATAGATACTGACCCTGGATGAGAATTATTAATACTGAACCAAAATTGGTAATTTTTGAGAAGCAAACATGAAAAAAACCCAACAGAACCAAGACTTGAACTTGGGTTTCCCAATATCTGGTTAGTTGCTCTGACCACTGGTATATCTGGCAAGAACATATAGGCATGCTATTCAGGAGACTTTGTTCAAGTCCTGGTCCCATCAGACTTTTTTTGTGTCTGTTTCTCCTCAGGGATCCTAGGTGTATGCATTTACATGCAAAGTTACCTTAAATCTTTTCCTTGCATAACTATGAATGTGAAGTGGTTCCCCATGTTCTAAAAATATATTTTGCAAGAGATCTGATAGGCGCAAACATAAAATTTAGTATTCTTTCCTAGAATAAACTTTTGCCCCACTTGGAAATTCAGATACTTCAACAAAAATTACTATATATTAAATAAAAATAAAAGTTGGCTTTCTGGCTGACACATCATAAGCTATTTCTACAAATTAAAATGAGGCCAATTATTATTCCCAGGTAATGAAAATGCCAATTGTTGTTAACAGTCAACGATGTATTTGCATTGAATTAGAATGTCTTCTTTGGGGACAAACAATTAGGAAATATTCTAGTTTCAGAAGAGTCATAGAAAGAATAGGTATAAATACTGTAAGAATTTTGATTCTAGATCTCACCTCAGCTGTCAGACTTGCCTGTACTGACAGATAATCCCATCTGACATAAACTGTCACATAAGGTTAACATAAACTGTCACATAAATATCATGTCCAATGAGAAGAGAAATGCAGAATAATACAGTTCAGAAGGAAAAGTAAAAAGTATTCAATCAATTTCAGCACATAATTCAAAAGCCTTGATATTGTAGATTAATGTGCATGCCCAATGATTGCCATTAATCACTATCTTCAGATTCACTACTCTCATCAATATTCTGCTGAGGAGGGTAAGCGTTGATTGTCACAGTTATATTATGTCCAATGTGAGCAGAACTGGAAGATACATTGATCTCGGAAGATTGAACAACAGGAGATGATGATGAGGACTCAATCATCCTGCTCACATCGTTCAACAGTCTTGATGTCGTAGATGAAGAATCTTCATTCATAACATTCTGAGGAACCTTGCCTTGAAGAAAATCCAAATTAGGAAGAGCATCATCTACGGGACTCCTTTCACACTCTTCTAAGCACTGCTTAACATATAAACGTAGATAATGCATAAAACTGTCCTTCCTCTTCTCATTATTAATTCTCTCCTGCTCCAAGCGTTGATTTCGAACCTTTTCTGTATAAGTTATTCTGATTCTTTGAGCAGTAATTCTCTCGTGAGGTATTTCTAGGCCACCTATACCAGAAAGAGCCAAAGGAACTTCACAAAGACCATTTGGGAACACTGGAACACACTTTTCCCTTTTTTCCGTTGCCCGACTAATTAGACTTTGGAAAACAGCACCATTCTGAACACGCATATAAAATCCATTTGCATTGAAATTTTCTGTGATATAAAAGAATATTTTTGTAGATCTCTTGATCATATTTTCAAAGGCCTGGAACATATCACGTCCTAATTTGTTAAAGTCATCATCATCTAGCATACACCCAGTCAAATCATACTTAGAACAAAGCTGGTCCTTCAAATTGCCTGCATCCTCATAATCAACATCACTGGAAATTAAGCAGAAATCATAAAAGTAGTGAGGGAATGCTAGCAATGCAGACGTTATTGCAGATTCAACAATTTTTTCCCTTCGGTTAGCAGGCACTAATTCAAAATCTGAGAAACTTTCTACCAATTCATTCACTGTCCACTCTTGTTCAACATGATCACACTTAGGTTTCGTTTTAGGTTTGCATTTTTCATCCCTAACCACTTTCAGGGCACCATCTACCGCCAGATTTGAGTCTCCAAGATCAGTTACAACATCCTCATTAGATGAACTTATATCAGTTTTAGAAGCATTTTGTTTCAACTGAGAATCCTCTTCTACACTGCTCTGGTTTCTTAAGTCTCTTTCTGAAGCTTCATTGGAAGTGACCCCAATCTCTTTACCATAAATATTGTTCCTTTGTCTTTCTTTGTGTTTCTGTTGCCACTTTTTCAGTGTTGAATGTGATGCCCCCATTGATGGTTACCTTAAATTATAAAATGAGATATATATTTCAAAGTTCTGCTTCAATAAAATACTTTCCTTGAAGATTACACTGTACCATACAATCTTGTAACTAGATCAAGAAGTAACATACAAGAAAATTTTACCATAAATGACTGAGGATTTTATCTAAAACACTAAAATGTATCAAAATTTACAACACCTATATGAAAACTTCTTTACAGTCAATGCAACAAGTTAATATTTTGAGTAAGCTAGCTAAAAGATGGACTTAAACTGGTTTGCTAATTTTTACTTAACAGCTTAGAAGATTATTGTCATCTATACCACAACAGAGCCTATCTGAATAATCACAGGAATTTAACCATGAAAGCAAAAAGAAACACTAAAAAATGCACTCAATGCAGCCATGAGCTGAATTCATATCAATGTCATATAATTTCTAAGTGACATTTCCCAATAAGACTGGAAGGTGATTATATTAGTTATGCATCATCTGAATGAAATTACTATACAAAAAAATTAGCAAGTTTGCATAGTGAGAAAAAGGATAACGAAAGTAATCTTATTTAATTTTAGCGAGGAGACTTCCATAGACTAATATGGATAAAAAGTTAGCCCCTTTAGATTTAGATTCATACCCCACAAACCGCTGGTGGTGCATGGCAGGGGTTAAAATTTTCTACCTATGTTGTAGTCTTTAAAAATAGAACTGTTGCAAACAGTGAGTGCTCAATAAAATTATGAAGATTAAAAATTATATAGGAAAGATTTTGAAGTTAACAACCGGCATAACTCAAATGGATTCCTCAACCAGTATGCCATCATATTTTCTTTTTTATCAGATAATGCTAGATATTGTAAATCTCATTCTGGCGAAAATTTTTACTTCCTGCCCCTCCTCCTCCGTCATCAACGCATACCAACAGGAAGATAAAAGAATTGCCGTCAATTTCTATCTAACAGCTCAAGGAAAATCACAAAGCAACTCATGAGGACAAACAACTATCATTCTACTTTATCGATAATATTTTATGACGAAGTATATGGCGTAATAAAACCATAAAAATTACTTCCAAATTCGTTGTCACTAAGCCTATCTAAAACGCCGCTTTTGGGCCAAAAGATTCGGTCTAATATACCGCAAAAGCGGCATTAGTACTAATGTTACGTCCCATCGTAGATCATAGCAGTCGATGAAAATGAAAAAAAACTCGTAGATTTATTTTAACGAGATATCCGGAGTTAATAAAAATACTTTCACGGTTAAAAGAGTAGTAACAAGTGAGTTTATTTGCGATTTTCTTCTTCCTATAGGGCAGAAACATTAATTTTTATTATTAAACACAAGACATCCGGCAAACTTCACCTTCATACATACGAATCTATTCACTCCAATGAAAATTCAGAATGTTATTAACAATGCTCACCTGAGGAAGTAAGAGAGAATTTTGGAATCAAACCGAGGTTGTGGTTACTTCAACGCATCACAGCCTTCCTCAAGTCTCTTCCCCTGCTTCCTCCACTAGCAGAGAGAGTAACTGACGTAGCTGAGCGACTGTGCTGAGTACATCGGAAACATGGAGGGGTTAGAGGGGAAGACCCAAGTATTAATTTTCCTGGTTGTCTCTCCGAGAGCTTTCGAACAATTCCATTGGGAATTGCTGTTTTCCAAGCATGATTCATCAACCCGGTCTCACCTGCTTTAAGGCGACGTTGAAATTAACTTTTTCTGTAGTCGGTTATGAATATTTAATCAAGTGGGTTTAATCCATGATGCAAGCGCAAACATTTTCAGTTCTTAAAGTACAGGAATCGTCAAAATTTTCGTTTTTCGTTTCGTTTCGGATTCGTTTTTCCGCCATAAGTAGGCCTCGCTGCCGAGCATTCCCCAGGACCTATCAGCACCATAGTGGAGACCCCCATCTCAACAATACAGCATAAAAGTGGTAACATGCAGTCCTAGTAGGGTAGCAGGCTGTTGAAAGTGATAAAAATTAAGCGGGTGCTTTTATCTCTCCAAAAGCGGTAGACAGGGAGAAAAATAATTTTAATTGAAAAAAATAGTTCCAAAGAGACCATCAGAAAGGTGGATAATCAACAACGCGAATTTTGCGGGTTTACTTTTTCCGCAGTAATGTTCACCCAATGGTTTCGGTAACATTTGCCATCCGCTCAGCTCTAAAAAAAGCTGTTTCCCTAAAAGTGACATCATCATAAACTAAGGACTTTCCCAGAAATCTACTGGTTATATAGGCAACATGTAATCAGATCGGCGGTCCCCAACCTTTCGAACTTCGCGGATCACTGAACGCACAAATTTGAATCCCGCGGACCAATAATATGAAGTTTTTTTAAAGATAAACACATATAAAAAGTGTGCTATTACTGTTGTCGCTCCTCTACTCGGCCTTGTTAACACAAAGAGGATTCGGAATACAATTAAAGGGTGTAATAAACAGGAAAATTGCAATTAATTTCCAAATTTCTTCACTGACCAACAAAAGCCTCCCACGGACCTCAGAATTAGACGACAAAAGAATGAGGAATCAGTAAGGAAGTAAGGGTAAATATAGTCCCTCTCCTTGACATTTTACTACACTAATTGTTCAAACAGAAATTGAAAAGTTTTCTCCGACGAAGTTGCCCATTCATCCTATTTTTATGGGTTTCTTTTTCGTATTTGAGGTAAAGTTATTATAGAGGCACGATAGTCATTAAAAAAATCGAAGAAATTGTTTACAAAGGAGCCTCCTTGTAATGTATGTTAGTCGAGGATGGTTTTTACCTCCAAATTACGGGCACAACAGCTGGTTAGGCGCAACACACAGGTGCATAAGTAATCAACTACCGTACATACAATATGATCCCCGAAAATTCTTAATCTTATGCTGTAATTTAATGCTAATTTAACGAGTCAATTATGCGCTCAAATTTGTAAGATTGTACTCATTTAGTCGATATTCTCAATATCTTTTACCCAGTTTTTTGCGAAAAATTTGTATGTATGCTTGTTAATTTGTAGATTTAATGAAAAATGTGTTCCTTCATCATTGCCTACAAGATTTGCAAAATAAAGGCTTCTTCGATAGATCAAATTGACCATTACTGGCTTATTTCGAAACTTTTTAATACCATACTACTTCTAGCTTATGCCAAATAGAGACAATAAAATTTTAAAGATGTTGTATTACAACCGGTTAGTATAGCTATAAAAACAAAAATAATCACCAGAGATGAGAGTAAAAATTAGAAATATTATTCAAGTTCAATCACATCTTGGTGGATGACAGCAGGAGCAAAATACAAGCACTTCTGGAATCACCGATGACGTCCGGAGATTTCGATGACGTAATCAAGGTGTTACGACCTTGTCTACCTGCAGAGAGGGGAACTCCAGGTATCATTTTCTCTGACACGGAATTCCTCGAGAAACGCGGAAGTACCCGGACTGTTATTTCTATGGTGAGTTGATGTAATTGATTAAATGAATTGACATGGATTGACATTAATAATTATATTAGTTTTTTCCTTGATGATGTTTTCAAACACGGGGGGTTCCAACACACACACAAAGAATCATTTGGGAGGATGTGAACAGAATAGTGCCGCAGAGATACAATTTTGCGAATACAAGAGCATGAACGATGTATTTTTCTATGTATATACAATAAAATCAAAGAGAATTACTCTGTTAAATTTTTGAATTATCAATATTACTGCTCTAAAAAGACACATAGACTACTTTAACTAGGGTTACAAGCGAAATAGAGAATGCTTCTGCATCTTACATTCGTTCGGTATTTTCAAACAACTAAGAGATTTCTGTGGGTCCTGAAACTGCAACGGCTGCATAAAATATGAGAAACTAAATGGCACATGTATTAGGTTAGATGGACCCCTGGAAAAGGTGCAACACTTAAGGTAGAATGCAGCCTGTGTCTGCCTTCTTCCACAGCAGTTACTAAATTTTAGATTAGAAAATTGAATAAAACTTCCAGAAAAATAATATTGTTAAAAGTGCTTTGATGACTAATGTCATTTCGAACATATGGGCTCCCACCCAGAATCGAACTAGGGACTACTTTCACAGAAAACAAACATGCTACCTACCTGGCTAATCAGAAGCCACACAGTAAAGAATTAGCTACCATATTTTGACCCTTCACCTATGATGGAATAAATCTCGATGAATGTACGATATCTCATTTCACAATATAATATAAATCTGAAAGGATACACAGTGCAAGAAAGAACCTTAAAAGAGGTAATACCAGTTGTAGTTGTACTACATCAAACATCATAAATACCTTGCAATTCCTATTACCCTGTATTTCCCGTACTGTATAATGGAACATGCTGCTGCAGCATATGCATTGGAAAAGAAAGATATCCATGATTTATTTGGAAAGTCAGCAAACAAGGGCCCTAATTAGGCCTTGATGCAAAGTCATACAAAGTCCTCTTATCCAAATGTTTGTACAAATAGTAAAAGAAATTTCCCCTCTATTTCGGAGTGCCCTGATGCTTTGCTTATTGGCTATAACTGGTAATGGCCTTCTGTATAAGGAAGGCCTGCACAAAATACAACCTATGGTCCACATGCACCTGCTAAGATTCACCTTACGCTACACAATGTTTTGAAAACTATGCCAATTAACAAAAATTAAATAATTATTTAAAATTTGCAAATGAAATTCAGTGATAAAAAATTAGCTATTGAATTGGACTCTTATCTAATTCGAAATTAGAAAAAGAGGAATATCCAGTGCATGACATATGCTAATAAAAAAAGCTAATTTTAACCTGAAGGTAACCCTCAATCTCATAAAATTTTCTTGATACCAAGAATTATTAGTGGCAATGTGAATAGAAAAGTGCTACAGTGATCCAATTTCGCAAATACAAGAGCATGAATGGTATATTAATATGTATCTCCCGAATATTTTGTAAACATCATATTCTTTTCCTACAATAATTTCTTATGGTTATTGCTTGTGAACATATTAAAGAGAGAATTTTTTAAGGAATCAAAGCAAGAATCATAAGGCTTCAGGGAGAATTCACTCAGAAATGTATTCACCCCCAATTTTTTTTTCATTTGCTCAGGAAATGAATTAATTTTTCGAGGATGTAATTATATTCCAAGTACATTACCTTCTATTGAGTTTATTCATGTCAAAATCAGATTTGTTTCTCATGAAATAGAATGGTTATTTTTTATGGTTGCATACACTGCAAAGGCAATGGAGCTGCAGAAATAATGATTCAGCCAAATTTAATAAAATAAACAGGCAAAAAAGGGTAGGCAGCTTAAAAATCCTACACTGTTCCAGCACAAACACACTCCAGAATAAATATAGCATCTCATACAAACATTCAATGAAATAAATCTCAAACCAAACTATATGTGCAAGAGATATTATGAATTACATTTTAAAATAAGTATAGAGCATAATAACTCATGATTAAGTTTACAGTAGGTCACATGTATAAAATATACGAATTGTAACAAAGTACACTTAAAGCACTCTGCTTTGTGATACCTCATAACAAAGTTAGTCATTGCAAATATGAGAGTCAATAAAACCTCATTTAAGAATAAGATACAGAATAGATTAAGGCGAAGCAGAAGAAGTCAGTGGAGGATGATGGTATAGTTAATTTTAACTATTTTTGGTCTATCAAATGAGGTGGCCAAAAGATAGAAGTGGGTTGCATGTCAAAAGTATGGGAAACATCTGCCTTATAAGCAGTTAGCAGAGTTTTACATAGTATTTTTACCATATTTCATCAGAAAGGAATCAAGACTATGATAAAGCTGCATATCAAGAGTGTTTTATATATACATTTATGTTGTGAATGTAGAAGACTTTAACGAAATAATGATAACTTACATGATTCAACACAGCATATTGAAAATGTTAAACTACTTTAGTCCCAATTACTTGAAAATATGAAGTAAATAAAACCTAAAAGTAAAACTATGTCCACTGGAATCAGCAGTATTTAACCTTTAGATAATCAAGATGTAATATAGCATGTGTATCATCACCTTGAATGTCTAAGGGTTGATAATAATGAAGGAAGCTAGGATTGACTTATACACTACATCAACCAATGAAAAGCAGCAGGGATGGCAAACTTCTAGTGATGATTATGCAGTATTTGATGAACATAAAGGACTAGAATGGCAAGTGGTGCCAAACCAGAGCAAGATGCTGATATTTTATATTCTACATGTGAGCCAAAAAATTCTCTGGCATTTCTATTTAGGCACACACAGGTTCACCATTCCTGTTGGGAGAAAAGCAATAGGTACTTCAAGGTCACTGACAGTTAGGGGCCCCCACTACCGCCTGACCTATAAGCTCCTGCCCTTTATACACCTCATTGGTGCATACTACTTACTTTGTAGTACCAGAATTCTATTTGTGCATCTGTTGCATTTTGACACATTTTTGCATGTAGAGGAAAGTAAGGGACAGTTGATGGGACTAGGAAATTTGTCCTTGAAGCGCCTATTACTTCGCTCTTGACTATAGCGCTTGGATTATGTATATTCCAACAGTAAATATGCTTACCAGATAGAGGCAATAAAATTTAAATCAAGTAAGAGTTGATTATTTATACTTTAATAGCATTTAGAACATCTGTGATTAAATATTTACAATTAAAGTAAACATTGTTTCATAGAAACAGCAACAAAATTGTAACAGCACCTTAGTCTCACTTGACTTTCTTCTTTTTTGGCAACTTGACTGGCCTGAGGTAAGGACTGTCAATTACTTCTCCTTCATTAGAGGACCCCTCTCCTCCAAAAGCCCCTCCACCACCACCCCCTTTAGCTCCCCCTCCCTCTGCATTTTCCCCACCAGAAGCTCCACCCCCACGCCCCTCAGCCCTTCCTTCTGCTCCTCGTCCTGACCCTTGCTGGCCTCCTGCATTGGCCCCTGGATTCCCTTCCCTCTTTCTCCTCTGTTGCCTGTCCTCCTCTTCTTCCTCCTCAAACACTTGGTCTTTTGGCAGAAGAGCATTCAAGTAAGGATTTGGGGCACTCTTGCAGGCAATCACTGAAATAAAAATGATCTAAATGTAAAATTTTCACTCTTTGACTAGCAAATAGAAATTTATTAATAACTTAGTTAAAGAGAGAGAAACGTTTTGGACGATAAAGATTTTCTGGATTGAGCTAATAAATACAGATTTTTTAATAATGTTATTGGTAGAAGTGTAGTTAAAAGTGCTTCAACAGCTGATATCATTTCACATGTGGTCAAACGCATTGCCCACTTGGCTATTCGGGGGCCCTCCAAAGTTATTGAAATTACTCATTAATGCATGGCAAAATATTCAAAATTGCCTAAAAAATAGAAGCAGTAGATACTTGATTACTATTGCAAGAGAATAGTAATTCATTCACTCATTAAGTTATTTTTCTAGGACTTGGGAGGAAAAAAATGCTTCCTAGTTAAAGTATGAGTGAAAAAAGAATATTAGCAGTTACAGCTCTACATATTCTTCCCATAATGGAGATTGTAAGCTGAATGATATTGTATATAGTTTCATTTCTTTCATTTTTCAGAATCTTTTCTATTTTTATTAATCTCTTTTATTGTAGAAATAATCATAAACCCATGTATCTCAAATGACTTAGCTCATATACAAATGTGGTGTGAAAAATGGCAACTAGATCTTAATGTAGATAAATGCTCTGTAGTAAATTTCTTCGAAAGGAAACAATTGAGTCAGAACCGCCCGTACAAAATTAGTGGAACGAATTTAAATGCAGTCGACTCAGTAGAATATCTTGGAATCACCCTAACCAATAATTTAAACTGGAGCGCACACATTCGAAAAATATGCGGTAAAGCAACTAAAAAGCTCGGTTTTATAAAGCGTATTGTAGGTAGATGCGATGAAAAAGTTAGAGAGCGATGCTATTTCACGTTAGTTAGGCCCCATCTGGAATATGCGGCAAGTATACGGGACCCAGTGGATGAAACGAACTCTCAAAGAAAGTGCAGCGTAAGGCGATACGTTTTGTTAAAAAGTGCTACGATAGAGAAGCAAGTGTAACGCAAATGCTCACAGACGCAGGTTGGGAATCCTTGAAAGAAAGGGGATTAGAAGCTACGCTGCGATTGTTAGATAAATTCAGAGGAAATACATTTTCGGATGATGTAATTGATATTATGCGACCCCCCTGCTACTTTGCCCGATCCAACAGTGAGCGTAAAATAAGAGAAATAGACGCGAGGACAAGTCGTTTTAGAGACTTTTTTCCGCGAACGATACGCGATAATAATAAATTAAAGAAGTAATTCTACTCTTGGTGTTTACACCCACTGCCACACGCCGGAAGGCGGCTTGCAGGGTACTTATGTAGATGTATCTGTTATATAATTTACAAAATAAATCCATTCAAACACTAAGAATGTGAGCTTCAATCCAGAGCCAGAAAATGACTAAAGCTTTTAAGTCCTCCAGTCAACTTCTTGTAATTTAACATACATAATACATGTAAGTGAGCATGCATAAAAATCAGCATATGATGACACTATATCATCTGACTGGAAAAGTACATGAATAACTCCTTTATTAGAATATCTTGCTTGAAAGGTTATCAGCCTTGCAAACAGAGAATTAAGTTTAGAAAGGGAAGAAAGAAGATAGCAATAAGTTCAGATCCAGATTTAGGAGTTTCATGTTTCATAGGCTACAACACTCAGAACTAATTATTACTAACTATTTTTAATGGCTAGACCATAAAACTAAATAAATGAATTTTTAAGATAATTTCGGGCTAATAGTATGCACTTTCATACACAGAGTGGCAATGTTGAGCCTTACAACATGTATCTAAAAGAATCGAAGATCACTGACAGTCTATAATTGAGATCTTTATGATTGTACATCAGCTTTCATTTTACACCTCTTTCATGCAATATAACTCTTGGGAAATAGGTTTTGCCAAGATCTGTTTAAGATGTTGTACCCCAATGTCCAGTTAACTGGACATTAGTAGTATTTGCCATAGGCCAAAGTCCAATGACATGTGTATCCATCCCTTCCTTTTAAGAGTAAGAGTCTCTGGCTTAGTTTATTGATCTATAAATTTCACAATGGCCTAGCTTAAGTGTTGGGTATTAATACCTTGGCCTATTAGGGATTATTTGCTGGCAGTCAACGTGTTAATAACTCACTTCCATTTCAACAATTCCTGCAATGGTATTAGTCCTACCTTCAAAACTTCTTATCTAACATAAACTGTCAAAATTTATCAGAATTTCATATTTTTAATAGCAGTAGTAGTATTGTTAAAAGTGCTTCGACTGCTTTGGTCATTTTGCACGTGGGCCCTCACTGGGAATCGAATCCTGGACCACTTTCGCTGAAGTCAAACGCGTTGCCCACTTGGCTATTCGGGAGCCCCTTCATATTTTTAAGTTTCTTTTAGATCTATATTCCTTGTATCTTCATTGCAAATGATAATCCTCATTCACTTTCTAATATTCATATTCATTCCTCATAAAGAATCAAAATTTGGGCAATACTTTCACCTTATTTACTCTCATGCCTTTGTTTAGTTGGCTGCATAACTACTTTTCTTCCTCCTGTAAACAAAATTATTTGATTCCAGCATATTTTAATTCTTTTGTGATGATTTTCATTAAACTAAAATAGTAAAAATAAATAATTCAATACCCTATCACTGCTGAAAAATAAACTAAATTAAAACTCACAGAAGAATGTTAAAGTTGCTTTCAAAAACTTCTCTAATCTCAATGTTAAAGCATTTTTCTTCTCACTGTTACATATTATTGCCATTTACTTCAATAGATTACTCAAAAAAAATTTAGATCTTTCAGCCTCCAATAACATTCCTTAAGTCTCTCAATTATCATCACTATATCATCTCTAAATTTAACTCTTTCCTCTTGCCTCACAATTTTCTTACACTTCATCACAACTATCCTGAAAAGTATTTGACACAATATCTTTTTCTGTCTTTACTATTAGACATTATTAAATTAAGCACAAAATCATTCCATAGAGTGACATCCATTTAGAATGATCTTGTTTAAGATGCTAATTCAGTCAACCCTTCAGTGCTCTCATAGATTTTTTGAACGTGAGTGCTCGCTTGGGGTGTATGGTACACCCCATTAGTATTCTTAGCAAAGATGGAAAATATCTTTACAATTTTCTTATTTTAAATACATATTTATACTAATGATTAATTAAGCATGCTTTTAGTACCCAATTTCGGCAATGATGATCCCATGGTCGTTCCGGATTTATGGCAACAACCCAAAAAATGGAAGGATTAAAACGGAAGGTGAAAAGTGAATAATACAGACGTTTACCATTTTTATAATTTTTATTTATGTACATAATTATGATGGTCCTGTAGTTGAATTACTGCTACTACTTGAATTAAATGAAAACTTAAGAACTCAAAATTAATAAGGAATTATGCTTAAGATTTTTTTTTTAATTACAAGAAAAATTTATTTGTTGATATAGTCGTAGTACTCCTTGCATACTCTAAGCATGTGATTGGCACACATACCTTTCGCAGTTCTCACAATAAGTTTGTGTTTTTATGTGTTTCTTTCGCGGACAAACACTGCACCTACTGCTACTGCCTTTCCTTTTTCTCTCCATTCCCTGCGATTGTGATTTTTCTCCATGTTTCTCAATTTCTTCTCTACTCTGGGGGAAACCTAGGTAGGGAACTTCGTCTACTTATGAATAGCTATGTCTACTTATGAATAGACTTGTCAAATCCCTCGCTATTTCTCGGAGGAACTTCCACCTGTTCATATTACTCTTCAGGAATATCTTCTTATGTAATATAAATTAATTGATCCCTGCTGTATTCAGAAGATGATAGAATATAGCAAGTGGCCACTGTCTCGTATTTCTTGCTGTGTTGTAAGAACTACACATTTTATACACAGTATCCACTCCTCCTTTCATTGAGTTATAAAATGTTACAATGTCTAGTTTCTTCTGTCTCTGTTGATGAATCTATACTGGTATTGTGGTTCATTGTTGAGATCATTATAACATTTTTTCCCTTCTTAGGAGTATAGGACACTAAAGTCATGTTTTTCTTAAATGCAAATATGCTGCTAAACTCTTCTCTGCCTTTCACGTTCACCATCAAAGGTGGTAGTTCCATCTTATTTTTCCTAACCGTGCCTACTAGTGTCATTTTTTGCTTGAGTAAATTTTCTGCAAAAGGCACGCTAACGAACCAATTATCAGCAGTGACATTTCTCCCTGCATTTAAAATGCGCCTAAGAAGGCATTTTACAATATCCGCAGGGCTATTGCTGGCCTCATAGGTCCCTTGGGGTTGTGTAGCACAGTATATCTCTAAATTTACGGAGTAAAAGATGCAGGCATCTACAAGAGCAAAGATTTTTATTCCATACTTAGCTGGTTTCCTCGGTAAGTACAGGTGGATACTACATCTCCCTCGAAAGCCTATGAGTTGTTCGTCTACCGTAGCATATGCTCCCACTGTGTAATACTTCTGAAAATTTTGGATTGTGATATCAAAAATCTCCCGTATGGCAGCTAATTTATCTGTTGCCTGTCTAATTACTGTATCCCTTACATTGTCAAACCGTAAACATCTCCATATAAAGAAGAACCTTTGGTAATTCATTGACGCATAAAAAAATACACACCCAATCCGTTTTGATCCCACATATCCTTTATATTTTGATGTCCGGATTTATTAGCGCCCAAATGAAAAAGGAGACCTATTAGGCACATTATCTCTAATTAATCTGTTGGTTTGGCATCCCTCTTACGGAAATCCTTTTTGTCAATGGTAGAAATTTGAATACTCGTATAATCTACAAGTAGCTTAATAACTTCTTCATCAAAGAGAAGCTTGAAACAGTCCACTGGGAGTGTAATGCCTTTCTCATCCCCCTTGAAACCGTGCCGCTCCAAAAAGATATTATGCAATTGCCTTTTTACATTACGCCGAGGTTCTTCTCTGCTCCATTTTGTAATGTTGTCTTTTCCAATCAAATGGCGGTTATCATTGTAGGATATAGTTTCATTGTCACAATCACTAACATCTAGTTCACTGTTTGTTTCATGGGGAGATTCAATTACGCAGTCTTCAGAGTACTCATCATCGGATATTTCATCTTCTGAACCAACTTCCAACCGCTAATGAACGGCCTTAGAATGCCTATCGATTGAAATGAATAAAAAAAATTGACTTTTGTTTATAAAATTTTAAAACAAGCCATTTCCCTGATAGTAAATGAAATATTCACACATACCTTTGGAAATCCTAGGTGGTAAAAACTGGAAAATGTTTATAGGACACATCAAACTACGGTTCACAAAATACTGTTATTTATCCTTGTTTTAAATATTGAAAAATACACTGAAGTTCGTATATGACTAGAATTCCTAGCACAAATGAATGAAGCAACTGAGCAGGGAAGACGTACACATAAGACTGCGATGGTTGATCTCCAATACCCAAAACCATCTTAGGCAAGAATAAGAAAACAAGGGATTGGGTAGGAGTCCATGTTTCATCACTGTAAGTTTTACTAGACTGAAAATATCTAACCCTCATCGTTCAACAAGCCACCTGAGACCAACGCCAGCCATCCTCATAAAGAGCACGTGCTCACATGAGGCCCCTAGACCCATACCAATACTTCAGAATAGGGAAGAATTCTTGCCACGCACATCTACATCATTCCTATACTAAATAAATTACAGTAATAAGTTCTACAAAACTCAAAAAGGACAATAAGGTGATGGATAGGAAGCATCCTTAAGTAAGGAAAAGGGTATTTTCCCTTGAAATAGCATTGCGGGGTGTACCATACACTCCACGCGAGCACTGAAGGGTTAATATGCAGTTTTCTCTCTGTCCTGGTTCCTTTCTCACGAAACACATGGTAACAATACCACTTAAGACAATCTGATAAACACTTATAAGTTAGATTTTTCCTATCCAGGCTCCCAGATAGCCAAGTGGGCTGCTTGTTTGCCTTTGTGGAAGATGTTCATAGTGGTTTCAAAGGTTGCACACATGCCTGTTACTTTAGAGCAAAAAACACCCTGGAAGTCTCAAGCAAAACTATGTTAAACCAAGGAGATGCTATACTTTTTGGATCACAAAAATTCAAACAGCTTACATGGAAATGCATTATTGTCTTCGGTCAAGAAAAGACTGTGAGTGTCTCCAGTCTTTGCCACAAAGCGTGTGAGAGCTCTTTCCACATCCCTTTTCTGGCAAGCAGCACGATCCCGAATTGCTTCATATTCAGTTACTGGTTGCTTGTGAGTCTGTAAGCAGAAAAAAATTAAGATCTTTATCAGCCTCAAATGAATACATTATTTTAGGTACGATGGTAAATATAAAGCAGTAATACCAGAAGATCAATTCACATCTGCTAAAATGAAAACTTTACCCAATGATGGTCATTCTTCAAAAGATTTATAGGTTCCAATAAATCCCACCATGACTAACTTACATCAACATAAAATGTATGAAACCATACTTGCATAAACATTCCTAAAATTCTGAATTAGAGTTCGTAAGACTCTTGAGTTCAATTAATTAATAACAGGCTCATTGCCTAAAACTGACAAAGGATATGACAATAGTGATTAAACAAAAATCATCAACTTTGATTTTACAAGCACAGAGCACTGGAGCTTAACCCTTTGGTTTTGGTAACACCCATGGTTTAATTTAGTTTTCATCATCCTTTACTTTAGACAGATGGTGTAAATTAAATATTTAGCCAACAACAATCTTTTTGAAAGTTGATTTTATGAACTTATTACCGTGCCTATAAATATTTGTAGATTAACAAAAATAATAAATGACAATTTGACAACAAACAGTTAAAATTATTCTATGTAAAATGCTAACCAGGTGAATTTAATTATTTATATATGAGTAAAAAAGTATTAGAATTTATTAGCACAACAAGAAAAAATTGGAGGCTACTAAGTATTTAAATTTATTTAAAGTTTTCAACAGAAATAATTACTTTAAAGTTGTGAAAGAATTCTATGGGCATGATTACAACAAAACATTACAAGCATTTTTATCTAAGACCTCATTTAAATGAGCTGTTTTCAGTCCATGTAAGTAATAATCGGTTATTTTATAATACTGTCACTGAATACTTTTAATACCTAAAGTGGGAAACAGTAAAACACACTGATATCATGAGCAGTTTCCTAGATAGCAAGCTTATTTAAGAGTAATTCAGATCTGCATACTTTTCCCAGTATGAAATAATTCCATTGCCTTCTGCTTGCATAAAAATAATTAACTGGTATTGTTTTATTGATTGCAGAAAAATTTAGTATATTTTTATGCACTCTGTGAGTGAGCCACTCTGCTGGTGGCCACAAGAACTATAAGGCAAAATGTAGTCTTGTGGGGAAAAGTGCAAGGCAGAGCCAAGAGCAGCACAATGGTGCTGCAGAGCTGACAGGTTGATAATGGGGATATCTATTTTGCATCAGATAACCCAAATATCCAGCACCAGCCATCAGAGCACACAGCACGCACAAGGTGCATCAAAGAATCAAAGACATTTTCTTAACTATACTTCAAACATAAAACTGCAGTTCTGCTAACCTCTAAATTACCATGAGTTGTAAGCTGTTTATAAACTTGAAAATTTTACACTGTTAGAAGAAAGAGGCACTACTCTTTGGGAATAAGTAAATGAAAATACTCCTCAGCACATTTCCTTCTATTGCTGCTGCCAAATGACTGCAATGACAGAAAATGAACAACAAATTCTTAATTTTTGTTTTTTCAATGTTAGTTGTTTTAGAATTCATCGAGAGCAATATCATAAGTGCAATTGTGTACACTACAGCTGAAAATTTGCCCAACTTTTGAAATGTGTTGAAATTTTGAACAGCTTTGAGTTGTTTGTCTATTGTTTTATTTGTCAACATCAACTTGCAATTACGACTTATGAATAATATTGTTTACTTATGAAATTTCACATAAAATTTTTAGGGTCATGACTGAATGCCATGTGTTGTTTCGCGATTCTAAGGCTACATTAACAAATCACAAGAAATTTATTGATGGGCAATACCAAAGAATCTGTAGTTAGAAAATATCTTTGGATTTGAGAAAACTTACTGGCGTTCTAATGTAAGCATGAGGATCAGGAAACGGAGGTAAGTGAGGAGGTATGTGAGGGGGATGTGGCCTCTTGCTTCCAGCTTGCAGAATTGTTGGTTGTTTCGGTGCTACACCCATTGCTAATGGTGGCAGCACTCTTCTGGCAGTCCGCCTTGCATATGCCTGCAAGGTCTCACTACCTCCTCCTGAATCCCAACATGGAACTCCCATATCAGCTAATGACATCACCACATCCCCTATCAACACCTCTGTCCTTCCTGACAACTCGCAATATGACTGTGCACTACCTCCAACTTCTGTGATAACTGTAAATGACACATGTACAGAAATTTAAAGAGGAAAGGTATCTTTCTTCCAGGTTCCTTCTCAAAAAACCAATAAAATTTTACACCAAAAACGATTATATTCAAATAAAATATTCCGAGTATTGATAAAATTATTTTTAAAACGAAAATTGAACAAAAACGTCGTTAAATAGGCTATTTTTATAAGATGTAAAGCTAGAGTTGAAGCTGAATAACTTTTGAACATAATCATCCTCAGTTTAATAGTTAAATTTCAATATTCAAGAGAAAAAGTAAGTTTTGAGTTTGACATTATAATTAAAATAAATCGAAAATCAAAATCTTAAAGGCAAAAGTCACACTCATAGAAAACAAATATAAAAGATTATCGTAAGTTCGACTGATAGCCGCTCTGTGGGAACAACTTGTAACGGTTCTTCGTTACCAAAAAAGTTACTCTGCCTTTGGTTCATTTTAGAATGAGTTAACTTCTTTTCTGGATGCCAACGAGTTTTTAATTTTCAAACAATGATTACACTAGGATAAAGGAAAGGAAGGTAACTTAGTAGGTTGAAAACCAACGAAAATCCCAAAGGAATAACAAGTTAAAACCAATAGGTTTTTCACTTACAACTTTGTAACATTTCGATGAGAGTTTCCAATGCTTGTTTATCGGCAGATTCAAATCCCGCTTCCATGAGGAGGTTCGACACTACCACAACTAAGGCCTTTCGTCTCATCTTAACTTAGAAAACTAACAACAGTCTCTAATGTTTTTATCGTTTCTTTCGCTTAGAACCAACAGGAGTTACTACATAAACAAGACAAAGATCGAATCGAATAAGAAAAAACGTCGATCCTCATATCGATATCGCATCATCTACAAGGCGCATCTTTCAAAAGATGCGGAACCCAACAATAGTTCTTTTTCGAATAGTTGAGGTGGAATTCAACGTGAGAAGCAATTTGAATAATAGAAATTAATTTCATTTTTCAATGTTTTGAATTGATCATTTTCTTAATCGAGGAATTGAATATTTGCTAACAAAAAGAATTTAATGACTGCATTGGCATACCATGTCATATTAGAATTGATAAATATTTTATGAAAAGTCAAAAATAAGATCTCCTATATTTTTCTAGCTTTTATCCCATTCATTGATCAATGTGGTAAATAACTTAATTTTAATCATTACTGCCCAACGTTCTGATCTAATTTGCTACTTTTCTTTAAGCTATGTGCTCTCATTAACCTGAAGTGGCACTCTCACTGGAAGAGAATTTTACTTATTTTCCCTTTTATGTGGGAAATCGTGTTCTAACCACTAAGAAAGAGTTATACAGAAGCAAAAAACATGATTATATACTATAAATGGTAGATGATTAAAAATTATCATTTCATATTAAATTATATAAATAATGTAAAAAGTCAATTACATTTTGTTTATAAGATACGAGTAGCTTCTAAAATAGAAATCCTTGTAAAACAGCACTTCACAATACATTCCATGAAAAGTTACCTTATGATAATTTACAAATTTTCTTCTTTTCTACTGATTTACTTGTTAATGTGAGGAAATAATTGTTTGAATTGTACAGCACCTAAAGCAGATTTTCCCAGAAAATATAACTGTTATTAAAGGTGCTCCAGGAGATATTTATAGCATTCAAATTCTACGCATGGTGCATAAGAGCTACTGACTTGAATTTTTACAACATGGAAACCCCTATCAGGAATCAACCAGAAGAATTGAGACTTCAATCCTTGCTATCATGGTTTTGATCACAGGAGATCAAAAATAATTCAGCCATAAGAAAAGCATAGTGACAGCTTCCAGAAATGTAAAGCACTTCTAAGAAAGAAAAAGAATCTGGATATCTCTAGTGGAGGTGCTTCTAAACATAAACTGCAAAATTACCAAACTCATCCAGGATTCAAGAACAGATTGACAAAATTCTCTCATAAGGAAAACATTGCAGCAATTTTCAATATATATTTCTTGGAGCACTTCCTGAAAAAGTAGATAGTGATCATTAAATAAATGAATATAAGCTGCAAATATATAAACAGCAGCCAACTGCTTCCATATTGATCCTGGGTTTGTTGTAAGGGCTGGATAAATATTTATATACAAGGAATAAATGGGAAACTCTGAACTTGTTTGAGGCACTTCCCAAAATTATTTTGACTTGAAACTCAAGATTTAGTCATTAAAGATTATTATAATATATTATGCAATGACATCTCTCAAAATGGTATGAGGCATGTTCAGAAAGTAAGTGTACTGTGACCTTCAAACTTTGGTTTTTTGTTTTTTAAGGGTTGACAACACTGAGTGATAGAGGGGGATCTCCTGAAAAGAGCAAGCATTGCAGGAAAACGGTAGTATGTAAACTCACGTTGTAGTGTCCAGTTGTGTAAAAGATGTTGGTAAGAAATCCCGCCAAGAGCGGGCCACATGCTGTGATCCGCTTCCTACTTGCGGAAGGAATAACACCTACCAAAAGATTTTCTGAGCTCTATTGTGACTGGAGATGAAACGTGGGTGGCTCATTAAATGCCTGAGACAAAAAGACAGTCGTCACACAAATTCCCCATCTGCCAAAAAATTCAAATCGACAATTCCGAGCAAAAAAATCATGGCCTCAGTGTTTTGGGACTGAAAAGGCATCATTTTGGTCGAATTTTTGCCTCAGGGGGAGACGATCAATGCACAACGTTATTGTGAGACCCTAAAAAAATTCAAAGGGCCATTCGAAACAAAAGGAGGGGAATGCTGACGAAAGGAGTGTGCTTGTTGCACAATAACGCCAGTCCTCACATTGCCTTAGCCACCAAGGCGCTCTTGGACTCATTTGATTGGGATGTTTTGAACCATACCCCGTATTCCCTTGACTTGACGCCTTCAGATTATCATCTTTTCACCTACCTGAAGGCACAAATGGGTGGAATTAAATTTTCAACCAACGAGGAGGTGTAAAAAGAGGTTCTGAAGTGGGGGAAGGAGCTGGTGGTAGATTTCTTCAAGGAGGGCATAAAGAAGCTTGATCCACGGCTCACCACATGCATTGAAAGGGATGGCGATTATGTGGAAAAATAGTCAACAAGATCTTAACAATATATAATAAAATAAAAAATCTAGTACACTTACTTTCTGAGCATCCCTCGTATATGGTGAGATGCCAGACTGGTACCAAATTCTCTTATATGAACTAAATTGAAACAAACTTAAGAATCAAGGATTAGGGAAATGTGAATAACTTAGCACAGAAGAAATGTGTGGCTGAAACCCAAGGAATAAGAGGTGTCAAAAAATAATGAGATGACTAGGACACAAATCCAGGTCTCACATTTTCCAGGCAGTTATTCTAGCCTCTGAACATTTTCAAAGCACTTTCTGAATAGATGAATACTTTTAACCCAGTATGACTATATAGGAGGTAGTTTACTTATAAATATAGAATAGACATATTCATTAATAACCATGGGTTCAAATCCATTTCACTATAAGTGTTATTTCTGAAGAAATATATGAGAAACTTAGTATATGAGAGGCATGATGTTTTGGCTGCTATCATTAAATGTGTGCTTAAGACCCATGTGGATATTGATAACATCTTGGCTCTTTGCAAATGTTTAGGGGCTGAGGGTCTTCAGGTACACATTTGTAGCATATTTTTAACTCTCAATATGTAAGGCATATTAGCCATGTGAGGTCAGCATGATTCTTGGGTTTTTTTTTAATGCTGTTCTAGGTCCTCCCAAGGCCAATAGATTGCATGGTCCAATGCCAAGGCCTCAAAGTTGGGGCCCTTAGTATTCAGAATGGCTTTTAAGGTACGGTTAGTAGCTTTCTAATGTCCCACTGAATAGAACTTTGCAAGTATTTTTGAGGTAAAACATCTGAGGAATAGTGGAAATATATCACTCAGAATCTTGCAGTATGCTTTTACTTGTTAGTAAATATTCAAATGAATTTCTGAAATTTCAACTATTTTACTGTCTGCTTACATCAACTCCTCTCTCATTTTATATGAGGGTTTACCAAAAAGATTGAGAGGTAACACACATTCCAGAAACATTTAAGAACAATATAGTTTTGTAAATATACCAATAGCTACAACTGGAGCTTAAGAAAGATAACTGTGTGTGAATAAAAAAAAACAACTCTCTCACATCCTAAGGGGCAAGGGTATATATTGAAAAACATTAAAGATTATTCAAACAACATTTGAAAAGATGCCAATTTTATTTCATCAAGCTGAACACCTGTTGTATACATCCTAATTTCATCTTCAATTACAGAAAAAATATAAACAGGTGCTTTTGATAAAATATGACTAACAATTCTGTATTTATTTTGGTAATTCACAATATTGTAGCAGAGATACAAAAGTAAATGAAAATTAGAGATTAATATGAGATATAATAAGTATAAGGCATTAATATAACGTCCCTTTGAAGGATATATAAT
>KZ308152.1:536895-682415 GCA_000376725.2 Ladona fulva | reverse complement strand
GAATGAAAGGGAGATTTAACCCAGTTTGGGTACATAGAAAGGATGGATTTAAGTTGAATTTTCGTAAAAACAGTAGTTTGATTTTTCCAAATGAGAGGAAGAGCAAGGAGTACCATACTGAATGAAGTGGATTAGATTCTGAAGAAAAAGGATGCATGAAATCTAAATAATACAAATTGTATGGGAAAAGCTGTACTGATATGTACAAAGCAAACAGTATACAATCTCAGAAAATGAAGAACATAAAAAATTCCAAAAACCAATAACAAACAAATATAAAGTCAACAAATAAATCTTTCTTGATAGTTTTTAGTTTATTATGTTTTTAATTGACTTAATCATAAGTATTGATTGTGTTCAATCTAAGTATGGAAGAGTATGGAAAGCGTGGATAAAGAGGCAGATGGCTTGCTTACCACATAGGTTGAAGCACAAGAGATAAATATACAAAGATATTGCAACAAACCTATGGTAGGAGCCTGCCTAAAAAAGTATTACAGAAAAATTTACCTTTCATTCAAGTAAGTAATGGCCAAACTTGCGTCTCAGTTGTGGTGAATTTCTTCATAGAAAAAATTGACTAGTTAAAACTGTTGATGAAAATTTCTATAGTTGAGTTACACCCATTTAAGCAAATTATATATACTGAAATATTTTTCATTTCCTAATTAAAATAAGTTGTACATTTAAAATTATATCACTGGAAAATAAGTCATTAACAATATTTTGATAATGATCATACTGATTAATTGGCAAGCAAAATATTTTGAGCTAACCCTGCATGTTATAATAACACAAAAGATCACAAAACTAAGAATATAAAACACATCTGGGAACTCCCCTACAGTGTTTTTCACATAATAAAAAATGAATTAAGATCACTGGAAGGAAACTTAGACTTTCAATTCTTTGGAGTAAATTATCTGAGAAAGATCACAATAAAAGTATCAGAAAATAGACTAGAGAAGTAAAATTACATAATAAATTGGTGTCACTTGTTAAAACACAGGAGTTTCTTTTTGAACACAAACTTACAAAACAGTTCAAACAAATTGTACATTGATTTTGGATGTTCTGATTTCGATTTGAATTATTACAATCACACACACCCCAATCTATTTCTTTATTAAAGAGAATTTCTTAACTTTCTAAAGATCTTTAAAGGTTGGTAAATAGTCATATACAAGAAGTTGAAAACCAATCGTACCTTTCAATTTTCATAAACTAATGCTTCACATCACACTTTTTGCTAATGCACAGATGCAATTATGTAAATCATAGTTAAGAAATGTTTAACAGTAAAGGTAAGGGATATATTTTCTAAAACTTTACATTTGCTTAAACAGATAATTTTTCTTTGTGACAAATTTACGGCCATGTGATATAGGCTAATTACCACAAATTGTTTTTATTTCATATTTAGGTGAAAGGAAAATTACTGTGGGCACTTAGAACACAGAGCTTTCCAATGATTGATACTGATAAGACTGAATGGGTTAGAAGTAAATTTATAATAATTTCAATCATAAAAAATGTCTCATCTTGAAGAAGAAGCACAAAATGGCCATCTCCCAAACTAAACAATTTCACTATATTAACCGAGGTGAAATTTTTCTTAAATATCATAAGAAGAGCATAAAGAGTATACAAGCCAAAAATGCTTCCAGCAAACCAGTTACATTCAGAAACTAACAAAGTGGACTTAAGTTTTGTTTCAATCTTCCTATCTTGCTATTTTTAACTGTATGCACTATGTATTGTTTGATGTTAAAAAATATGAATAATGTAATTTAAAGACATGTAGTTGAATGGCACCCTCTGATGAGCCATTCTGCAGCTCAGAGGAGTGTCAAATGGACAAAAACTGTAAAACATGTGATACAATGATGTTCTTAAATGTATTTTATAAATTGCTGTCTTACTTTAAATAATGGTAACATAAATGCTTAACAAAAAACCATTAAGCAATCCAAAACAGGGATATAATCAATTCTATATGCCAGGAAAAGCATAAAGACAATATCTTAGAAAATTGAAAGATAGGACTGGTAAAATACACAAAGAAAATCAGAAATAAAAACATATTGAAAATAAATCAGATCATCTTCAAAGAGATATGTTCTTTGAGTTGTAACTAACACAACTAACAACATTGCAAAGTCACAGTGGATTATTTTACATAAACCAAAAAATGCAAGCAGTTGCTGTTATTATTCTTTTAGAAGGATGGATACATTTTTGATAAAACCTCCAAATTGGTGGTAATAATACCATGATTATTTAACATCAACACGATGATTTGGATAATCATTATGATCTTTCAGATATGCACATCTTGTAGACAATGAATGCATCATTAGATTATACCAATATAAAATAAAATAATCAAAAAGGAATTATTATGGAACACTACACTAATTCAACTTTCAATACCAGCGTGATGGCAAATTCTCTTATAAAATATGCAATAGCATAAAACAAAATTGACAACTTTCACTAAAAGGAAATTCTCCAAGGCACTCTTGTTGGATATTATTTCCATGATTCATACATTAAAATTCGGTTCAGAAAATTCAGTTAATTTGGAACAAAAGATTCAAAATAACATTTCCATTTATGAAAATGTTTACAAAAAAGCTAAAAGATTATATTGCACTTACGTATCAGATAGGTAGATTCCTTACTTGTAAGGAAAAATAACTCAAGATCGTTCTCTCATGAATCCACGAGGCGATCAGGTAGAGCTGAATCACCAGGTAGAGAAGGTGTTTTAGGAACATCTCCAACTCCAAATGCAGATATAAAAACATTTAACATGGTGACAAAAAATATTCCTAACACAGTGGTATTATTTACAATATCAGCCATCCTGACATCTTGAAGATGGCGGATGTTGTAACGGCTGTTAAGAATGAGCCCCACACCAACCACCAACTGTTACAACAAAAATAAATAGAAACAAATATAATATCCATATTAAAGAGAGTTTACTTATGCTAAGTACAGAAGAGTGATTTGAAGAGAAGTGAGTGCTATATTCCACAGTATTGCTTGACTCAAGAACATGAAATTTTTCTTCTAATATACTTTCTTTCCACATGAATAATGATGCAAGCTAAATAGCAAGAATATGTCTGCAAGTCTCTTTCTACTCATGTAACAGAATGTTATGTCATTAAAATAAACAGTATCAAATTTATTACAGCTATGAGTAGCATAAGCATGGCTACAATCAACATTCATGAAAATACTGTGTTTATAGGCATACAATTGACCTCATTTGATAAACTAAAATTGCTTACATTATCTCTATCTCCTCTCCATGTCACTACAGGCCATTCACCGAATCTTTGCATTTTAGAGGAGCAAAATGAGCATCTTCTCTCTTTCTTTTTTTAAGGGAACCAATAATGACATAGGACCTTCCACAATACCCAGCTCATTCTCTCTCTTTCAAGTAACTAAAGTTGTCTTGATAGTGGAGCATAGCTGAGTGACAATCTTACCATGCATCTTGATTTTGCTTGATCTCATACTGTTTGTTGGTTTAAAATTGAGAACGTTACGGTTTTGCATAGTCAATCCAAAGATATAATACACATTGTGTTATAATACTTTGAGAAGGAGAAGGAACTTGGGAAACTTCTATTCCTTTTGTGTAAGCACAAGAAAGAGCCGCTGAAGTTTGTAGTGTTTTCATCCAATTAAGTTAAAAATGCAGTTTAAATCACCAAAAAAAGCCCATGAATGTTGATTATCTGCCTCCGAATGCCAAAATTTGCATAAAGGTAGTACAGTAAGAGGCTATTTTCACAGCATTCAGCAAAATAAAGTTTGATTCCCCATATGTACACATGCATAAGGGCTAATGGACTATCATAGGCCTGTCCATAGTTAAACACATGTTTACATTGAATTTAAATTTTATGGGAAATAAATAGCTTTGACTGAAAAGGTTCTTTTGATTTTTGAAGTAAATTCCTGTTCGAGTGATTTTGTAAATACTTTTTAATACGAAGAAAGTCACTAAGGCAAGGACATGATCTTAATTTTAATGCTTGCTTCCCCCTTTCTTTACAAAGTTTCATCAGTACTTTTTTCTTATAATCTCCATGGGTTTTCTCATGTAGAGCAACATACTAGACCTGCCCCTGTGATTATAGGGGGCTCCCATCAAGGGCAGAGGAGTGTGTGTAATAAATAACTTTCATTATAAATTCACTCTTTCAAATACTGAAGACTGTCATTCCAAATTATCCTGAAGAATCTTTAGAACCTAGTTTTATGTTCCTCAATTCTACCTTCTATTTTGCATAATCTCATCTTAAATCTTAACTGGTTTCCAGCTCTCAATTTTGCTTAAGAATTGTAATGATGAAACATACCAATTAAAAACAATCACATTACCAAAAAACTGCAAATTAAAATTAAATTAATAAAAATATATTGCAATGGTCTTTCCATGTTACAGCCAAGATGGTTGTGACAATCTTTTACTTGTATTTCAGAAGGCAAAATGTCGTTACAACAACCATCAGAGCTGGAAACCAGAAAAGACCATCCATAAATCAGCCAAAGACCCTGGAAATCTAAGAACCAACATATATCATGATAGATAATATATCTATCTGTAAATCCCTAAGGAGTAATGATGTTTTCCAGATAATCACAAAGATCGATTTAAAATTTATATGAAGCATAAATTAATAAAATATAAGAGAACCTATTATAAATAACAACCTTATAATTGAAGAACCTTGTAAAATCAAATCTTTTTTTTATATTTTCAAACTAAGGAGATATTTTGACCAGGATTTATATTCAAACCCCTATAATGATAGAAGTATATGGAAATTTGAACTTAAAGTTGTTATATACTGTGTATGACAATACCTGCCTGGGTGTCTGCATTTTAAGAGAAAGCAATGTACCTCACCACACCTCAGAACTGAATAGGACTCTGCTATATTTGAGGAAATGCACTAATTTGACAAGCTATCCTGAGTTAACATAATACTTCAAGAGTGAATATACTGAGAATGGATACAAATGAAATTACTTTTGACTCTCTTATTAGTGACTACAAATTATACAAGAAGAAAATGAAAATATTGCAAAGCAATCCAATCTCCATCTCTCTGATGTGGCCAATCATAGCTGTGATATATGATATGATAGCTAGAATTCTTTGCTATGTTTCTTCTAAGGGCATAAAATGTTTTGAAAGGTTGCTTGGCAGTGTTCTTTTTTCTGATCACTACTCGAGTTGTAAAAATAATGATTGAACCAGAGTATTTTTGTGAGCTGTTCTGTCCTAGAGAGATTAACTTCTTTCCATAGCCATTAAAAATCCACTATTCATCCCTAATCATTAATCTGATCAAAATTGCTTCATTGTAGAGTAGAAATTACCAAAACGAAGTAAAAGACAGCAAGCTCTCCATCTGAGTAGCTGAATAATCTTCAAAAATATGATGAGATGGCATCTTAAACAGCAATAGTTCACAAACTCTAAAAATACCCCATCTTCAACCAAGGCAAATGAAGAATACTAAAGAAGATACCTTTTAATTTTAAACTGTACAGTCCTTATTTAAAATTTAAATACCAAAAACCTCTTCCATGCTGTTTTCCAACACAGAAAGAATGAAAATTTCTCATACAACTATTGAAAGGCCATTCTGCTTCGAACATTTACTGTAGGGTTTCCAGATCATCCCATGAAAATTGTCTCAAGTAATTTTACTGCAATATCTAGTAATAAAAAATAAAGAATTACAGCCTTTAGAAGCAACTCACCTGCAATGCAATACTAGTAGAGATTAAAACCAGTCCAACATAATAGTAAGGATGATCAGGACCTGTGTCAAGAACATAGCGAAGCTGATTAGCATTGGCAGAGAGTAATGCCAGATCCATCATTCCTTGGGCTAGAGTCTTCTTATGGGCATAAACGTTAATATCCACTCCACCTCTTCCTCTTGGTATGTGGCCCAACTAACAAAAATGCAATAAATTCCGTCTATTAGTTAAAGCTATATTTCTACTAAGTTTGGGGAAACAGAGAAAAATGGATTCCAACAATTTATGAGAGAGAGATCTTAAGAAAGAGACTTTTAATATGAATGATTAGCTGCAATCCAAGCAATTTTTATCATTTTAGCTGTATGACCTATTAATCAGTGCATAGTGCAGTGGTCTAACTAGATTTAGGAGGTTGTTTGAATTCTGAATAGTTTGAAGTCCACATTGATTTTCCTAACTATAAATGATGGGAGGAGAATTAATCCATTCTCGGACACCAACCTATGCCCTTAACAATTCTATGAACAGCAAATGAGTATGATAAAAAGTATGTAAGAATTAATAATAAAAAACTCAAAAGTAATAAAATTTTAAGGTTTTGTTTGCAATTTTTTCAACCTCAGATCAAAATCTCCTGATGTTGTTCTGTGGTAGTCTGGGTGTCTAGTAGATGCCTTTTTTGAATTAACCTTAGAGCCATCTCTTAATAGATTCCTCCTTTAATTCACCACTCAGAAATCTCAGAAATGTAAGCTCCATGTCAATTAAAGAAAAATTGTATTTTTAGTTTAGGCATCATTTCAGAGGATACTGATGGAAACATTCCGAGTTCCTATTTCAAGACGGAAGTGGCTCCTCTCAGAGTTGTTTAGTAAGTCTGGTCAAAACTTCTGAATTGCCAGCTGATTATATGTCATGTATTTGTAAATGAACAACATCCAGTGATGATTTTCCAGCAACGACAACTTTGTTATGCAATTGTTGACATTAACACAGTTAAAACATTCTTTCAGTGTGCATGCAGTCCAAACTATGAATTTATTTCCTCTCATATTTAATGGTGTCACTTTGAAGGTCAAAATCCAAGGAGTCATTTTATTTGAACATCAATGTTGCATCTATAGTGCATCAGTACACTGCATACATGCAGTATATCCTACCACACAGAGGTATGTGTACTTGTAATGGATTTTTGGCCTACAAAGTAATCTATGACCAGTATGTAGAGCATACCTAATGTACAGGATGAATCACAAGTGCCAGTTAATACCAAGTATTAGGGTTGGGGAATGCACAAGATAGTAGTTTGAATTATAATACTTTATTGAAATTTGATCAGTAATGATAACTTTTCAAAGGAGCAATTAAATATATAACAACTATTTCCTTAATATTTATATAACTAATTGAAGTAATTTCTTTTTGGCCCTTATAATTGAAAAAATATTGCTCTTATTAGTTTCAAAATAGTATTAAGTGGTACTTCTTTCATCTATTAAATTTTACTGTATCTATCAGCATAAAACACTTTTTTCTGAAATGTAAGGGCTTTAAATCCTCCCGCGTATTACATGTATGAGCTCCTTTTGTTTTAAATCAATCTCATAAAACTCATTTGACCTGTCTTTTCATATTTTCTTTCCATATTTTAAACTAAAACTAGTTTTTCATAGATATATGAATCCTATAAGTGCCAATACATTTGTATATTGAGATATTTAATTAACTTTAGTTCAAATTCTTTTATATTATGTTTAATTTTAAGAGCAAAATTTTCTTCATGAAATTATGTGTGTTACTCCCTGATAAATACAGTATTTCATTCTTTCATCTCCCATGCCACCATGCAAACTATACATTAAACCTTCCTTCCTTTTAAAGCTGTAAAGCTTGTCTTACTCATTTAATAGTTCAGTTTCATACCTTTTGTTGTCTTCTCTACCATTAAGCAATAACAATACTACTGAAAAATACATTCATTTCATAGTTGACGATACTTTTCTGGAAAGTATTCCTTTTGAGATAAATTTCTTCTTAGGCAAAGCCTCACTGTATGTTCTTCTGAGAATTTTGACTCATAGGATTCTGTGCACTAGTACATAGTGCACTGAGTTACTTCTTTTACACAGCTAGATTCACAGCATCATAGTTTCTTTTATTTAAATATCTCTAATTTACAAGTCTGATTTTATATATTTCAATGTCTCTAAATTGTAGCAACAGGTATGCAATAAAAATAGACCATTCTCATAATATTTTTGACATGAAAGAATATTAGATAAAACAATAGAGAATAGAATACTAAATAAAAGTTATAAAGCAATTCCAACCAATAAATTTGCATAAAAATATGCCAAAACTAATTAACATCAAATCTTTACCAACATATTCAACAGAAAAAGTTCCAATTAAGTTTATAGTGATCAATTTTTTGATAGTTTGATTTTCTCTTGGGATGAATTATAGTTTAGAAGCAATATTTAGCAACAATAATTACTAAAGAATTTTGTAAGAATGAGAGAATTTTCTTCTGATATTAGAAAAAGACCTATCAAACAATAAATTCTGTCCTTAAATTAATAAAAAAAGAAGTTAAGCAAACAGGTTGCAACTGCAGATGAGAGTTTCTGGGAATTGAAATAACATTATATTTACATACATTTCAATATACATAGCTATCTTAGGTTATAGGAATGCATGCATAAGTATAAGCAGTAATGATAGTTACATCTGGAACTGGAAACTCCCTAGCCGGCCATTCTCTACCACCAGGATCCTCCCTTTCACGAGGACCTTCTCTAGGAGGAGTCACGGTTGGACCTTCGTCATCTTCTCCATTACGAGGACTTCCTCCATTAGGATTAGCAGGAGGCAGGAATCCATCATCAATCCCTTTGTAAAAATTTCATTCATTACAATAATATTCTCCATTGCGACGAAATAAGTATTGTTTCACATTAATCTTGGGGGCTAGTGTATTGATATGTATTTAATTTCCTCCATCACTCATTAATAGTCAACAAACCTGTCATTGGCAAACCAGAACGGATTGGTGCATTCCTCTCTGTGTGGGTTCCATTTGGATTGTTCAAAGCTGAGGCTGCATTTAAAGGAGTAACTGCCATCAGAGGATGCAATTCTGGAGAGTTTGTCCTAGCCTAGAGAAAAATAATTATACCATATTTACATAGCATTTTTGCAGTAAACGTAGGTAAGAATGAAAGCAGTATTGGCTAATTTCATGCTTAACAACTCTCGAACATTACAAAGCGACACCGAAAATAAATTTAAGAAATTAATAATAATAATGGATCGATTAAAACTGTTGCAGTGATATAAATCATTTCCAAAACGAACTGATGTTTTATCATTCGCAATACTTTAAGGACAGCAAAAGAGCTATTAATTCATGTATGATCATTTAAATTAAGAAATATATCCGACTAGAAGTTAAAATGTATATTACGCTAGGTTTTTCAAAATATCTCCTTCTGATAATAACTAAGTAAGAACATAAACGTGCCCTATTGTAGAAGTCTTCAGGCAGCCTACTGTGCCTATTTACTTTTTAAGTAACCAAGGAAACAAAATAAAAATATTGCATTGACTGCAATAATTTTGTTTCATTATTTCCGGAAAGTGCATATTAAGTTTTATAATCATTTACTATATAATTAATTTTGTAATACAAACTAGTTCTCACATTTAAACAACTTACTTGAAAAGATTCTTCTTTATCTCCCGCGTCGTGCATCTCAGCTCCCGATTCCGCAGGGTTGTGCGCCTGCAACGTTTCAAATGGGTAAACAGACAAATATAATACTCGTAAACTTTGTATACTTAGCTTGACAGATGCTAAAAAATGAAGTTATTAATGGATAACCGTGAATAAAATGCAAATGAATAAACAAACGTTAAATTTACCTGAGAGTGATTATGGTACTGTTTTGAAATCGGAAACGCACACAGCTAATACTAGATTAATTGCTAAATACGATTTTAAAATTTCTAATACATGAAATAATTCAATCAAATTCCTACGACGGTGTCAATAGTCAATTCAGATAGGTTTGCCTCTAGTTTCTATTCATAGATGGGTGAGTTATTTTAAAAGCTAAGATGGATTTCTGGCTTTTATCAGCTGATATTTTTACGAGGAGTTAAAACCGTTAAAACTGACTTCCTAGAACGTTTCCTACAGTTACTCGCTATTTTTCAGCTGCGAAGCTTCGTTTGCTGCAATTCGTAATTGCTGATTATAAAGCGGAAAGGAATCTACTTCATTTCCGTCACCGCATGTATCAGATATTTTTTTTCGAAAATGACCGTGAACGTGACACATCAAGTTGCAGTACGACAAGCGGTACAAGCGTCACTTGGATCATAGATGGGTTGTAACTAGAATGTTACTTACGTAGAAAAATATCTACAGGACTTTTCGCGTGCTAATTTTAGTTATCCTTTCGAGTGAATCATATTTCGCTGACCTTTGTATTGCCCGCCTGAAAATTACTATTAATACATTACTTACCATACTTTAAGCGGTCCGAGATAGTTTATATTGAACTCAAGTGGGATCTCCGCCGTCTTTGCTGAGTCTGCATTCCCTAACTACCCTACATCGGCTCCACTTTCGTATTTTTAAACCCTGAAGAATAGAGGAAACTTTCTCTCCGAGATCCGATCTAGACAAAGCGATAAGGAATTTAACTCCTCTATCGCCTAACTTAATTAGGTTTTCTCTTTCGTTTATCATCGTAATTATTTTTATATTTTGCATCACGCCATAGCTTACCCGTGAAAAAAGTACTCTGAAACTAAAGGAAAATAGTATCAGTTATTATAGAACGAACCATTTAATGAACTAAAGAATTAAAATATTGAATGATTTTCTTTTTGTCCTTGTCTTGAACCACTTGAGGGAAAGTATGAGAGATTCATGCATGTCGAAGTGCATTCATCTTTATATGGCTCTTTCAAGAAAGTTTCGCCAGTGAGTGCGTTAACATACTAGGGTACGTACATTCTGAGACAAACTGGTTTTATTACCCTCATTTTCAGTTCCGGAAATCTCAAGAAAACACAGTTCTATGAAACCAATGTTGAAATGAGTGTTTAGTTCCGTTAGAAATCTTTTAACCCTTGAATATACCTAAAAACTAATTATTTTCTAATCGGTTACTTATGAGTTATGACAATTGCAAGTGTCATCAAAATCTACTTTTTATCTTCATAAGAAGGAAGATTTTGTTACATGTTTATGTAACCCTATGATCAATAGATGTAATTACATATATAGATACAATTAACTCTGACTTTGTCATCCAATTAATCAAGTTTTTTAATTACACATTAGCAGCCTTTTACCCAAGTATTTCATTCTTATATTGCACATCCGAAGAACTAAAAATCTTACTCTTAAATATTTGCAGGCCAAAGAGGTAACAAGAAGTTAATAAAGCTGTAAAGAGTGTTTTTCATACACATTTATTGCTTGCTTCTAAACCAAGTAAATAAAAAATTGAATTCTAAGAATGGCTGAAGACATCAATACTGGCATGTTATATCACTGCCAATAAAATGAAAAGTAATTCGTTTTCTGCAATACAAAATTTATGCTGGGATATTATTACTAAATTTAACAAGAACATAAAATCATGGCTACCAATTTATATTCTTGTCTAGATGATAGTTACCAAGCTTGAAACATTTCAATAATTCATACCCATATACTACTATTTTGTATCGGTTCTCTGTTTACACAGCCAATTTTTATTAGAAGCCAATTCAAAACTTGGAGACTTACTATTTAGTCTTCTACTTCTACTGCAGTAGATTTTGGCGATCAGCTCAGACATGAATTACATGAAAAATTAGCTACCAAAATAAAATACACATCTGATTTTCTTTTTCTATTGCACTCATATCACTATGGAAGGAAATCGAAACTCCACATTCTTATTCACACTTAAATTATCAACAAATCCCACAAATTTTAGAAAAGAATTTATTTATCAGAGTTCATTACTTTTATTGTAAAAATACCAAGCTCTGAATTAATATGTACAACTTTGCCTATATTTTAGCCTTTGCTAGAAATGAGCACAGCCAGCAATACAGTCTGCATGTTTTTATGATCTGAAAATTAAACATCTTGGTGAGACATTTGAAAGATTCCTAATGCAATACAAGCTAAAACTAATATTAATTCAAAATACCAACCTTATTAAAAACATTTTAAATCAATCCATATAGTTTAGATGCTATGAAATACATTGCTAGATATGTGCATGATTCATTTATCATCCTTTACTTTCTCCCCACTCTCAATCTCAGTGATTTTAGTGCCAGTTGCAGCAGTCTTTGTTTCAGGCACATAGAGTTCAAAGGTTTTAAAATATTTTACAATGTTTTCTGAAAAGTAAGAAAGAGGGATGATGCAGAAAGATTATTTGAATAACCTGATAACAAGAATATATTAAAATCCCACAAAATTATGTAAGGAGCAGTAATTTTAGTAATTATTCAACGTCAAACTCCAAAATAAAAATAATTTTAGCCAAAACAGTGCTAAACTGTAAATAAATCTTAAAGATTTGAGAATGAACTGTCAGGCAAGGTTATACTGAATCATTCAAAGTTGATAGAACAATTTTTTTGAATAAACTATGCTATCCTTATCTAATATGAAGGTGGATAGTGTACATCTTTGTTTTAAGAACATATTATCTACATGGAATAGAGGCAATATAGTAACTGAATCTAAAAAGGAACCAGAAAGGAATAAAGATACATTTCTAAAAGACACAACTGCATGCAAATTCCTCTGTCCATTGGATCTACTCTTTGCCAGCTGCCAAAAGAAATGCTTTCTACACAAGAAACCTCTCCAACTTATTAACCTTTGGGCAAAAGTAGGGTTTTCATCCAAAACCACATAGTAAAAACAAAAAGTTTAATATGATGAATGTGTTATTGTTCAAGTGGTTGCCAGTAGATGGCGTAGCATGCCCTTGTGTCAAACAGAGAAGCACCTGGAAATTTTTTCTTTGAAGGAAGTCCTTAAGTTAGTCAACAACTGCTTTATCATGCACAAATAATGCAAAGTTTTTAGATACTAATTACCTAGTCTAACCATGACTGCTGCACTTATCTGATGGCAGCCACTGGTACCATAATGTCTTAAGTTTTTGGTTGTGCATCACACCTCTACAGCCCTACCTGCTTCAACTGGCAACAAGCTATGCACTCATGCCTGCAGCATTTTCACTTGAAGAATCTAAACCCCTAACAAGTGGCAGCAGATACTGGGTGGGTAAGGATTAGTACGTTATTGGAGATTGATGTGGCCAAAACAACTTAAGATGTGAAGGTACCAGCAGAAAGTTTTAGTTCCAGTGATCACCATCAGACTGACACACCACTTGCCACGAACCTTGGTAATGAGTACTTTTCTTTTACTGTTATTAATCTGCAAATAGTGTATGATTCAGAGTTTAAAAAGATATAAGATAAGTCTTTTGGCAGTGGGTACTTCATCTTTTGCATAAAAGACACAAATACAAGCCAAAATATGTTAAATAGGATTGAATGGAAAGTGATGCCTTTACTTCCGTAGTTAATGTTTAGATGAGAGTATTCTAATAACATGACATGCTAAAAGAATCCTTCGAGTATGCCATTTATTTACATATATTCACTTCCAATATGATCATCAAATAATTGAATTGACTCTTGCTTATGAGAAACAAATTTTATAAATCCAACAAGGAAGAAGTCCACAAACAATTCTTCACAATCTTTCAAGCCCTCTCTATTTCTAAACCCAATGTAAAATGGTGTCACTAAAGATGTTTTAAGGTTACAGGAAAGGAGAAAGTCTGTGCTGTATGGTGGGTGCTGCAGTCTCTCTCACAGCTTTCATTACATGTATCAGCATCTAAGGTATCCATCCAGCACAGATCTCTGAAAATCTCAGCAAAGAATCAACAGCCAAAATGCCTCAAACTTTGAAACTGCAAATGAGAAGGAACTGAAAAAACAATGGCCTGCAGCATGACCATCCCATGCTACCCACTTTACATGGTACCTCAGCAGAACTTGAAAGACTAAATTTGACCACAATTCAGCATCCATCAAACAGTCCAGAATTGGCATCCTTGGACCTCCTCCATTTTCTGAAAATTCTTCTTTTCTCATCTTCACGGACAACACTACACATCCAATGAAGAAGTTGAGAGAGGATTAAGAGGTTGGTTACAGAAACACTTCTTCTTCTGTGATGGCTTCACAAAACTTAATGGCTGATAGCCTGAATTCTGATTATCACCTGCTAACTGAAGTATGTTCAGTTATCAGGTGTAAAAAATTCTCTGGCTGTGAGTCTGGTAAGTTCTTGGGAGACCAATGTTTGTGTCAATTGTGCAACAGCATATCAATCACACAACCCTGAAAATGATCACCAAGTTGGTGACACATTTTTCAATGTCAGTTTCTGGACAACTTACCCTGCTGACAAAGTGAGAGGATTTCCAACTCAAGTTATGAAAGTGGAGGCATTACTTTCCATTCAACCACTGCACATGCCAAAAGTAGGTCCAAAGGAATGCATTCACATCCTGGATGACTTTTTAAATGAATGATTAGGGAATTATAAGCATCTCAAACTAATAATGATAATAATAATATAATGAGCCTACAATTAATTTAAATCTAATTGATTAACTATCCCAAAATGGCTTTTAACATTAAAATTGAGTGAAGTGAGGCATGTTTCCAACCTTGTCTTGGTGGAAGTGCTTGCATATTCCTATGACTTAAAGTGCTAAACTGGCTGGAAATTTGTTCTTGGCAGGATCATCCATGCCAGAAACATCAATAGGTAGGGGCTAGACAAAAAGTATTCCATGCAGTGTCTGAACCTCAGCAAGGCAGCTGCAAAGTCATCTGTAGTCCAGTGGGCCAGCTTTTATGAGTGATGGTGTTAAAACATATTTAACACTGTTGGGGAATACAAGGGGGGACCACCTCAACCACTTACTCCATGAATATAATGTACCAACATACTGATTTTGTTAATCGTGTACAAGGGACTCGGCCTTCTAGGGAGAGTGTTGCACCAGGCAGTGATAGGACTACAAAGGCTGTATGATAAGTACCCATATTTAGCAACTGGTGGCACCACACAAAATGTGTATGCCATAATTTAATGCCATCTTTAGATATATGAAAGTCAAAATTTCAGACAGTTTAATGGAGTAGTTTTGTTATGACAGCTGCTGAAAGTAGTCAAGTTCCTGTTTACTTGCCACCATGGAGAAAGAGCAATATCGATCAGTGATTCAATATCTTATTTTGGGATGGGAAGACGTGTGAGGAAATCAAGGTGTAGTTGCTATGCACTTTCGATGACTACGATCAGATATTGGTTTGATGAATTCAAGCCGAACATCCGTTTTTGATGAAGAGCGCCCAGGCTGTCCGATTGAGGTGACTATGGAGGATATGGTTAACAAAGTCCATAATATCGTGCTAGCAGATCACTGTGTGAAGATCAGAGAGATTGATGACATTGTAAACATTGCAATTGAATGCATACAAAGTATCCTACACAAAAAATTGGGCATGAGAAAGCTATCGGCGAGATGGATGCCACGTTTGCTCACAGTGGAGCAAAATCGGAATTGCATGACAACTTCTGAGCACTGTTTGGACATGTTTGAGCACAATGCGAAAGAGTTTCTATGGCATTTCATGACTGTTGACGAAACATGGATCTGTTACTACACGCCAGAAATGAAAGAACAGTCAAAACAGTGGATTTTTACCCAGCGAACCTGCTCCAAAGAAGGCGAAAATGGTTCCATCGGCCGGAAAAGTCATGGCCACCATTTTTGTGATTCGCGAGACATCATCTTCACCGACTATTTGGAGAAGGGAAGGACAATCATGGGGCAGTATTATGCTAATGGATCAATTTGATGCTGAATTGAGGAAAAAACGGCCGCATTTGGCAAAGAAAAAAGTGCTCTTCCATCATGACAACACACCAGCTCACTCATCTGCAATCGCCACAGGAAAACTGGTAGAATTACGGTACAAATTGCTACCTCATCCTCCCTATTCTCCAGATTTGGCCCCATGCAATGTCTTTTTGTTTTCAAACATGAAAAAATGGCTTGGGGGAAAGCGATTCACGTCAAACAAGGAAGTCATCGCCACAACAGAGGTCTATTTTGCAGAGTCTGACAAAACGTATTTTTTGGATGGCTTGAAAAAGTTAGAATATTGCTGGACTAAATGTATTGAGTTGAAAGGAGACTATATTGAGAAATAAATTTAAAAGAAGTTAAAAAAAATGCGTTTTCTTGCTTAACACAGGTACTTATCATACAGCCCTCATAAGGCCATCTTGGTTGTAATTCCATGAAATCCTCACCTAATGAAAGACAAGAAAAAAAAGGAGAATACGTCCAAGTAAACTAGGGTTGGAACCTGGAATGTAAGGACAATGTTTAGGAAAGAGAAGATGGAAAATGTGAAGGTAGAAATGATGAGGTCCAACATTAATATACTTGGACTATGTGAAGTACATACAATGAAAGAATGAGGAGATATTTGGAGCGATGATGCGAGTTATTTTCTGTGGGGGAACTACTAGCCAGAGGAATGTTGCAGTAATGATAGACAAGAGATTAGAAGTCATGATAGCCACCAAACTAATAAGCGACCACATTACGCCAACAGAAGTAAAGGCAGTAAACATGGTCATAGTTCAGGTGTACTAGTCCACTAGAGATTACTGAGCATGGGCATAGTATGTACAGAGCACTAAACAATGAACTAAGAAGGGAAAAAAATAAGGCAAGGGAACGGTGGTGGATGGGAAAGTGTAATGAAATAGAGAAGCCGTATGAAAGAAGTGGAAGGTTTGACCTACTGCACAGTAAAGTGAAAAAATTGATGTGGAATAAAGTAAGTAATAGAATGGCCACAGTAAAAGACAGCCAGGAAAACATCTTACAGGATCTAGTCAGCATAAGGGGACAGAAGAAAGAATATGTTGAGGAACTGTGAACCCTACCAGGTGAGATCTGCTTGGAAACCCGAGAATCCTTTTTACACATGATGGTGTGAGATGTGATTTGGTGGAACTCCTTTACAATCACAGAGAAAGAAAAATTCACTTTGAAGTCCAGAAAATAATTTTAATAAAATCAACTTGGGTTTCGTTACAGTGTAACATCTTCAAATGACCCGAAGATGTTAAGATGTAACAAAACCTAAGTTGATTTTATTAAAATTATGTTGTACTCTACAAAGTGATATTTTCTTTCTCTGTGACTGATGATGTCGAGGAAATTCCAATTGATTTCCTGAAAAATTCCACATGGTGGAAAAGGATAAGAAATGCCTCTGTGATTTATTAAGGAAAATTTATGATGAAGGAAAATAGCCAGAAGATTTTAGTGATACAATCCTGATCAAAGAAAAAGTAAAATGCTACAAAGTGCTAGAACTATTGTACAATTAGTTAAATATCTCAAGTGGTAAAAGTTATCCTATGGGATCTGAATAAAAGGATTGAGTTATATAAAGGGTACAGAATAATAACCTATGCCTTTCACAAATTGGAGAGATCATTTTGCTGCACCCTGTAGTAAGGGGTAGATTGGAAAAGACCAATTCAGTTTTCAGAGAGAGAAACTGTGTGAAAGAAATTATGAGAACAGTGTTTTGAATTACAATTAAGAATTATGAAAGAAAAGGCATGACAGATAAAACATTCTATCACACTAATACATGGAGAATTAAGATTTGAGATACGTATGATGTAAGCGTACTCTAATAGCTAATTCCTGAACATATAACACCCGCATGCATTAACGAGTCTTACATAGTTAACTTCAACTTTCGTGATTAGATAATCATTAAAATATCTAACCGGTCATCTCCACTCCAAGATTATGCTCGGCAGCAATGGCAGAAATAGGTTTACTAGATGGATCGCTTTGATAGTCAGATATTAACTTCAATGCTTGCCTCAACGTGATTCGACCTTTGGGTAACATGCTCGGTTCGGGAAAACCAAAATCTGTGTCTTCAGGGGCTGATCGATTAAGGGGAAGAGGCCTGGTGCCCTCAGCTACTTTCTTAGGTTCGATCTAAAATTGAAAAAATAAGTTAATAACGATTTTATCACAGTAGGTTGCTTAGAAGCTTAATGCTTACCTTAATATCCTGCGAGGTTAAATAAACTTCTTTCAATCGCTCATAAAGTTCTTCATTCTTTTGTAAATGTTGGTTAACTATTTCAGGGTTTTCTGCGTTGAACATAATAAAAAATGAATAATATCGAACATTTTGTAATTCAACTTATTTTTACTATCTAAAAGCACATTATTATACATCATAACAGAGATTATTTTAGTGAATTAAATACAGAACCTTTCATAATTCTTTCAATTTCTTTCGCTGTTGAAGGATAGCGTGGAGCCGGAGAAGGCTTTTCTTTGCTAATTTCTCGATGAGCCCTATTCTCAATGTTAAATGACTTAATTCGGCGGGTCAATGATGATACTATTAATCCCATATTTATCTTTATATCGATTTTATTATGTGTTTTTTCTATATAATTTTCTAATGTTTATAATTATATTTGATTTATTCAACAGCCCTATGGAAGAATTTCTGAGTTAGTATACATATATTCGAGCGTAAAAATAACAACCTATAAAAACACAGAAAGATGCTGTGTTATTGAAAGTGTTGCGAAGTGTACAATGAAACGGAAGTTCACTAATACCTGTCGAACGATCTATGTGAATATAACGCAGCTAGCATAAAACGAACGTGATCTATTTATCTCTGACATACTTTCTCTACAACAGACTTGTAGCAAGTTACCTGCGACATCGACTGACCTGGACCGCTTAAACTGCGCCTTACTTAAGTTTCACACTTCTAATGTTTCTCGTCTGCTATTACCGCGTACAACATTCAAACGTCGTATAGTTCAAATACGATTCAAATGTTTCAGTTACTGGATCAGTGAACGAAATTTTTCAACACAATTTGTCTATCAATTCTGCTATCCGTAAGATCACGGTAGAACCAAAAAATCTTCATTTAACTGTATGTAAAAAAAATCCTGGATCATTAAACAAAGATATTTCAAAATTAAAAGCACTAAGTGAAATCTGGTGGAATTTCATTTTTAAAAAACGAAGAAAAAATCAAAGATTTACTTTCCACAGAAATTCTGTGGAAAAAAATGTCAGCATTAAAAAACAATTCTTATTTTGATTTACAACATTCTAAAACTTGGCAAAACATTAACAACGTAATATATTCATTATTATAATTAAAAATAGTTCCATTTTACAAAGATCATTTTAATTTGCATGCATCTCTTATACTTTCCTACTGATGCAATTTTTACTGACAATAAATCTTTTCATGACATACCACTAAATTTGAATTTTTTAAGCATTAGGTATTGAACTTAGCCAATTAAAAGTTAACCTTCTTTCTATGACTTAGACTATGTAGCCCCTGTCATCGAAAGAAGCCTTCCAACAAATGTATTCTGTGATGGGATGGAAAAAATTGAGCAAACATTGGTAACCCGTTTTTTCAACATTTGCACCTCCTGGAATAACAAGTGTGAAAAATAGCGACACGACTGGGACTCGAACCCGGGTCTCCTACTTTCCGGGCAGGTATTCTAACCACTGAACTACCGTGCCGCTTCTCTCTCACACTTATTATATTCAGTGGTTAGAATACCTGCCCGGAAAGTGGGAGACCTGGGTTCGAGTCCCAGTCGTGTCGCTATTTTTCACACTTATTATTCCTTTGGGATTTTCGTAGGTTTTCAACCTACTAAGTTACCTTCCTTTCCTTTATCCTTGTGATTTACACCTCCTTTTATTTGGAAGCACCTCATTGTCTAAAACCATACTATCTTACCCAAGAATTTCTCAAAAATATCCTTTCCAAATGAAGAAAATCCTTCCATTGGCTTCTTTCACAAGTTCAACACAAGAAGTGTACAACATTCATGTTTATCTGTAAGTTGCTCATTCATTGATATATTACTTTTCCTCTTCCAACTCTTAGAGTAACGTATTAACATCTGCTTCTTTCTGCAAGAATATTCCTTGCTGAATCAACAGTTTAAAAATATTTCAAATTAAAAAACCATTGTTCGTTATTGCTATTTTGATTTCACGCAAAGAAAAGGGTTAAGGTGACTTGGCACGTAAAGGTGACCACCTAGGAAAAATCCCAAAGGAAAAGCAGGCATAAAAAAAATCTGATGTCCTGTCAGATTTTTTCATGTCCATTTTTCCTTGGAATTGTTTTGATTTACATGTTTGACAATAAGGAAAATTTCAGTAACATCAAAATAAAATTTTTTTAAATCTTGGAAAAATTTCATGTAACAGCATTTAACATTAGACATTTAATAGTAGGAAAAATACTCTATTAGTGTATATACTACAAAGCCCCAGCTATATGAAGCAAGTCATTAATGGAATTCACAAAAACCTATTAATAGTTCACATTTATTTATCATTAACAGTGATGCCTTCTTTTAAGATGATTCCTCTGAGGTAGCTTTTGCACTCCAGATAAAAATTTTAACACGATAGATGGTGATTTTACAAATAAAATATAGATAAGATATAATTAAATAATGAACAGTGGGCATTGAATTGAAAATACGAGCCAATTTGATTTTGTCAGTGTATTATAAAATGAAAAATTCAACATATAATAACATCCATACAGTACTTTTTATTAGATTTCAAGCTTTTGCTATGCATTCTCATTCAAGGCTTTTGAATCATTACTTACATTATATTACAAAACAAAACAGAAGCTTCATGTGCATCTAATGTTTATTCACAAATACCAATAAATGTCTCCTGTTTAAGAGAAGTTTTTGTCACAGAATTTTGGGTTCAATAATAGGAAGTTACATGAATAGATTCCCAGTAAACTTCATCAGAATATTGAATCCATGTATTTCTCACATGTAATGGTTTATCAACCATTTTGAACATTAAAAATTCATGCCTAGTTGACTGGACGTAGGAGAGAAAAGTTCAAAGCCTCCTCAGATGGATAACCTCAGTTATTGCTGCAAATATGTTAAGTACATGCATTTGGGTCAAATATAAAATATGCTGCCAAGTAATTATATATCTACAGATGGATTGACCATACTGTAATCAAAAAGGAACATTTAAGTACAATCTTTGACAGGTAGGAAACATATAAGAAAAGTTTTTATACAGAATTTCTAGGCAATATCATAGCTTACTTGGAAAAATGCAATTTCCTCTTCAGGAAACCTTTTATTTAGGAACATAAGAACAGCTATGGGAAATAATTAACATCTAGTATAATAATCATGAGAAACAAAGAATATATGCAGCAAGGTTTCCCCAGAAAAGTAATGTTACAAGTGAGGATTGTTTACACCATGATATTGAAATCATGATTTTGAATAGGAGATACTCAGAAATAGATTACTTAAGCCTGATTACAATGCCAAGATCATCGTTGAACATCTAAATCCCACCGCACAACAATTGCCACATTTCGTGGAAATAGCTAATATTTCCTAAAATTAGAGAGGATACAAAATTTCGCAATGTATTTGTGAAGTGGCACAGCTTGTTTCTGAAGTTTTGTGCAATTTATTATTATTAAATATATGGAAACATAAAGAGTATTCTCTAACTCCAACCATTCTACTCATATGCACGCTTGGCAATATCAGTCTCGATGAAGTCCATTGGATTTTAATGATTCTCCAGTAATTTCCAATGGAAAATGAAAGTGTATTAATGTGACAGTTATTTCAAAACAGGCAAGTGTGAATAAGGACTTGGAACATGTGAAGATCATCATTTACTTGAAGCATGTTTTGTGGCTGAGAAGTAATTGCTCATTGTAAGAAAATATCTACACATACACAGGTTATGATTTGAAACAAAAAAGGTCTCCATTGTCTACAATGGAAGAGTGCTTTAAAGTATAATATCTTAATAACAAGGCAGAAATAAGCATTACACTACTTATTTTTAGTATACCAAGTCTTTCAAATTGACGAAATTCTTCAAGCACTTCTTTGAAGAGTGATCATACTCAAATAATTAAAATTCAAACTTTGAAAACGATTCAAAGGAACGTAACAAGTCACTAGCAATAAGGGTCAGCTGCATTAAATTAACATCCCATTTTCATATCTCTAGTGCAGAGATAATGAAAATAAAACAAAGGAAACAACAGAACACAAGGTTACGCTGAAAATAAAGTAAACTCATAAGAAAAAACAGGGATAAAAAAATTTATGAGATAATAATATCGTATATTACATAAAATACTGGAGAAATTTCGACGCAGAAATTTGATTTGAGAACAAATGGAGATGTAATGTTTGAATGTACAAGTTTTACAGGCAGAAAGGTGTCTTAAATAAGGCCTCAAGGAGTGGATGATTGCGGTCTGTTCCTGCAGAACCCTTCTGCTGCAAGCACCTGAAGAATCGATTGACAGATGCTTCTAACACTTGGATCAAGTCCCTCATCATCTAATAGACTGCATAAGATTTTATCACCACCTTCCTCCACTAGCATTGGACAGTAGCGCTTTGCTGTAAGAACAAGGAATTTAGAAATTAGCAATATTCTGGTCCTGTTTCAAGTTAATGAATCCATTATTTTACAAAATAAACATAAATAAAGAAGAAGATATGCATAAAAAGTAAACTGCTTGGTTACTTAACAAGGAATTTAGTAAAGCATTTTTAGTTGCAAGGGTTCAATATGAATCCATTTCTTAAAAAATTGGAGAAATGTGGAACTGTTTGAAATGTATTGTTCTAGCATTTTAAGCTATATGATAATAATTCAGCAACCAGGAATCTTTAGAATTAGAATTCCTGGCAAACAAGGCAATTATTTTACAGTTAAAGAGAATTAAAAGCCTTATCAAAGTAACTTCTAAAGCTCACAGACAAATAAAAGGTTTATTTAATCTCATGATGAGCATACCATACAATCAAGAAGTAGCTACATGGTATAGAAATGGGGTAAGAACCTATGGCATGTGAGCCCAAAGTGACATGTGAGAGAATTATTTTGGCATCCTGAACTGCAGCATAATAATATATTCTTAATATAAAAAATTAAACTTCTGAGTAAATAATAGCTAAATCCACACACAAACAATGGCTTTTGTCAATTTATCATCCCAAGCACACCACTGATGAAATAATAGAAAATGTCATTAAAATATCCTATACAGAGTTCCTTAAGATCTCACTTTGCCCATCACCTCCTCGAATACAAAAATACTTCAGGCTTTACTCCTTCCATCCTCCATTTTTCCTCAAAAGCTTTTAATCTAGACACCATAGAGAAATTCCATGTTCTTCATCAACTACATCATTCACATTTTCTATCGAATGAACATCTCTTTATAGACAACACTTCAAATCTTTTAACCTGCCTCTTTTCCTCACTACCCTGTCCTCCACCCAACTTTTACTAACCACTCACTTCCCTCCACTTACGGTTACCACATGTATCCAAAGACCCTTAACCCCTTACTTTGGTCCCATATATGTTCTTTTCTGTCCTTTGCTCCTCATTCCAGTACCTGAACTAAATGTTTGAAACCATTGGTCGCTAAAGAAAAATATTTTGTGTAACAGTAGAAGTGATAGGCATTTATTTCTACATCAATAGAAAATGTGATCACCTCAAGCTAGAGATGGGCACCATATTGACACTCAAGTTGTTCATTTAATCAAATATGACACTCTTTAGAAAATAAATGCCATTCCTGGTATAGTCAATAACAATATACCAAAAAAAATTCTACCACCTATTCAAAATTAAATTTCCTTTACAGGTTAAATTTTAGATATATGACCACATGATTAATTTTAATATCACTTTAATAATTCATCCAAAAATATTAGAATTGGGCCCAAAATGACTATTTAAGGATTAATATAAATAAATTGTATTCAATAAATTGGAATATATGATGGCAAAGTAGGTTATTTGATGGGAAAATTCTTAGTTATTGACAGAGAATAAAAAGCTGGGAGTTCTTGATGAGGTTCAAATGACTCACAAATAAGGAACTGAATGATTATTTACAGAATACATAGACAGAAAGTTCAACAAAAAGAGTTGAAAAATTAAATGATTCTCTACTTCATTAAATAACTACAAGGCCAAGATTAATCAAAATTCATCCTTTTTTTGTCTACTTATCTTCTAATCAATTCCTCATTTGAATAAGAATATATTGTAAACTACAAAAGGGGATATATTAAATAAAAGATCACAACACTCAGATAGGGTTAGATGACATCATACGTCATAGTAAACTTAGGAACATGTTTGCTACACTCTGTCATTGGGAGAAAGGAGTTATGAAGAATAATTTGAGGTATTTTAATCCTCATTAGCATTTGAATAAATGTGTGAGGCAATAATCAGATATTTGAGTATTGATTTAAGAATAAAATTCTAATTTTAAAATACTGAAAAAACTACAGCATTTTTAACAGAAATAACAATTAATTTTGGCATGAGCCGCTGCCAATATCTTGACTTCTTTCTTTGACCTTTTTCCTGTGATTTCATTTCTTTCCACCATAAATCAGACTTTTTTCCTACAAAATTTTTTCCAGCCATCAATATTAATTCACAAGAAAAAAAATCATAGGAAAAATTCTTAATTTGGATATAAAAAAAGTCACAGGTGTGACAGAATTTTTTCCCATTTCTTATTTTCCTACAACTATTCCCCTATGAATTTTTTTCTTGATTCAACATTCCATAGGCATAACATACACACACGAATAAGAAAGTAGTCTTTGATTAGATATTTTTGTTGATATCAAAATTAATAATTACCATTTTTGGTGCAAACGTGTTGTATGGCCCAAACAGCCCACAGCTGAACTTGACTGGCTTCATTTGGCGAAAGAAGAGGAAGAAATGGATGAAAGGAACGATATGCAACCATTTCTCCTTCGGGAGTTTCCCATTCTAAAACCACAGTCCCCTGAAGAAATAAAAAATTACATTAAACAATAAACAAAAAATAGCTAGATGATGAATAAATTATCACTTCTAAGTTAAATTCCAATCTATTGGAACACCACAAGAACTCAACAATGAAAAAATATTCTTATAGAAGCACATGAAAGGGTTAATATGGTTAGAATTTCAAAATTAAGATAATCCTGTATTTTCCAAAAAGAATTTTACTCAGAAAACAAGGATTTTCTCAGAATTAAATGAAGTTGAAGCATTAAAAAATAGTATCTTTAATGTTGAAAAGTGTTTACTAGAAAATAAAATTAAGGAAGAAAATGATACCATAAATCATGGGAGTGAAATGGATGTAGAAATTCATTTCTTCAAAAAATACCAATTTCAAATACTTATAAAACTTGAAAATTTTAATTGTTATATAATCTTGCACATTTTTCACAATGACAAAATTTGCTATGCATATAAAAAATTCTGAGATATTTCAATTACTGTGCTTACTCAAAACGGACAAAACATGATTGCAAGAAAATTTTTTTCACTTCAAGGGTCTAAAGCATACCAGTTCATTGAGCAGCGCATCCCTTTGAAACGATACTAGGGTCCACTGCTCTTCACCTCCACTAGCCAGATGTGCGATGATACCAGCCGCAAAGTAACTCACATCAATATGCTTTGAGTGAAGCAATTTCCTAAAATATTATCCATATTTAATTATCAAAAATGAACTTACTCTGAGAACAAATTCAGTGAACTCTCAATTATCTGTGGGCAGATTAACCACGCATGGTTGAATAATATTTGTTGATATTTTCGGTGTCCTTTTTAAAAAAATTCAAACAAAAAAAGGGATAAGTATTTTCGCATTCAAATACAAGCAGAACTTATGTAGAACCTTTAATATGGAGAAGTGGAAACACCAGAAGCTGATCCACAATCTGGAAGAAAACTCTTAATGAGTTTATGGAACAATCAAAAATAACAGACTATGGAAGCAAATACCAATAAATTGTTTATTTACATAAATTATGAATATTATTAGAAATAAGAGTAAAAGTTTGGATTATTTGTATTTCCCGACAATGTGTGATCCTATTCATCATTAGCCAGGATAAGAAGAGTTCACTGTACTTAATTTCACATTTACCATTGATACATACAAACACTCCAGCCAAAAGATTCATTCAGTTCATAAAATTCAGCTAACTATCAGCCTTTTAAGGCAGACAAAATGAATGAGCTGAGACTCATTGAGTGTAGCCCAAACTTACCTAAGAATGCTCATAAACTGATGAGCCATAAGATTTCCTCTGAGATGGGCTACTTCTGCAATGTTGTTAACAAGTCCTAAAACTTTTGTTTCAACAGCAGATTCCCCTCTGAATGCTTCAAGCACTTCAAGGAACAGAGTCATTCCACCCTCAGAAAGGAATACTTGGCAGGTTGAAGGAGATTCATCTGTTTCAGAAAAAGATATTTTAAATTTCATTAGGAATATAGCTCAAAGAATGCACACATCAACTAGCAAGTTTGTAAGGTAGAAATAAGTGAGAGCCAAAAAAACAACCTTCAATGACCTGTACAACTAGGAAACTATGCTAGCATATTAAAATACATAACCAAGTATTACTAAGAGAACATTGGGCAATAATAGTTCCAGTGTGATTTCTCAGTCATTGTTTCCCTACAATACCATGTTCTTTTAATGTAAAATACTACTAGAGGAGAGTTAAGGAAGATTTCACTAACAGAAGCTCTTAACTCTGTTGTTTTTGGGCAGAAAGTTGTATACCTGTCCTGTGGCTGAAATTAAGATGCAATATATTCTAGATGAGGTCTAATTGTTGCTTTTTTATTGCTCTAACAACAAATTATTCAACATTTCATCTTTAAATGACTCAGTCAAAAAAATGTCAAGGCTGAAATTAAATTTTAAGCTCTGCATGACAAACACTACTGTACATAAACAAATAATTCAATAACTTAAATCTTTAAAAATAACTCATTGAACTTCTTTACGATAAATTTAATAATGAAAATTTATTTACATTAAGCCATTTCCAAATTTCCTCCAAATAATTGAAAAATAAATATATATTATAGTATATCTTCAATAGCAGAAAAAAAGAATGAAAGATGATGCCAAAGACTCACCAGTAAGATTCCAAAGAGCGCTAAGGGTAAACTTCATTGTAATATCAACACTTTTAGTTTCCATTCTGTTCTTTACAATTGATAATAGTTTCCTCATGTACTTCGCTTCTGCCCCAAGCAGTGATGTTTCACGGGTTGAAATTTTGGCAGCTATACAAAAAAATACACAAAATCCATGTATCAAAGGTTTCAACAGCCCTTGCATACACTAGGTCTAACAATCATTAATCTAATGAGGAGAAAATTATTTTTTTTAAAGTTTTTTTTTGGGATCCTATAAAAGGTAGACAATAATGCTGATTAAATAATGAAATGAAATAGCTTATCAAGGTGGAAAAAACATAATTTTATGTATTTATTACATACATAAATACAGCTCTATGTTAAACACATTAGAAATACATCAAAATTAAATTGAAAAAAGAAAAATGAAGAAGGATAAACATAAACAGATACAATTGCGAATGGGTGAGTTAAAGAGGAATAAAGATGAGTAAAGATTGCAAAATCATACAAAAAATTAACTCTGTCATGATGGAAAAGTACTGTAAAAGAAATAAACGCTTCATTAAAAAAAAAAGTATGAAATAGTGCAAGATTAAAAAGGAATGCTGGCAACAGAGAAGAGTAATGTTGGCGATAGAGAAGATGGAATATACAGGGTTTGTATATGAAGTATGGGGAACAATGTTTTCCTGACGTGACTGTACATTGCACCAAGCTTGCACCGAGCAGGCTTGCTGGTGGGGAGTTTGGCCTTTATAACGTGCCAAGCATCAGTCACCTATAAGCATATGTTCAGGCTAGATCGAATTTTTAGTGGATGCCTGTCGAGTGACTTGATGCAAGCTCAAAATGCAGCGAACCATTGAACAGTGGTACGTCATCAAATTTTGTGCTAGACTGGGGAAATTGGGTACAGAGACGTTGGGCATGATTTGCCAAGTGTTCAAGGATGAAAGCATGTCAAGAAACACAATGAAACACGAAAATGTCGATGCTCAAGTTTTTGTAGCAATATCTGAGATAAATCTATTTTTGCAAAACTTTTCCTGATACTTTTTATACAAACCCTATATGAATACACCTCTTTGATAGACCATGCAGAAGGATAAGTTTGATATACCTAGATTCTTTCAACAAATACAGATCAAGAGTAACTTACCTAAAATAGAGCATATGGCTACTGACATCCTATTCATTGCTGCATCATCAAAAGCACAAAGACATTCCATGACTAGGCGGGCACATCTGAATTTGTCAAACCCAACATCCTGAAGGATTCGATCACTACACAAGGTTAATAGAGTATTTTTCTGAAGCTGTAAATCAGATAAGCAAATATTTGTCATTATTATTACTTGGCAGATATAGATGAATACATATCTCCATCAATCATTGTAGTATACATTACCTGAAAGTGATTGGGGTATGTCTCCATAGCAGCGAGAGTAAGGTGTACAACTTGCCTCAGGATACGAGGATGTATTTTCTGAGCCAGTTCACCCTTAGTCAGGTTGTACAGACATGCTGTGGCTGCCATCTGGACACCAAATTGATCTCTATGCTCACTCATTCCAAGAAGTACAAGCTTAAATAAAAATACAAAGATATCTTGTTATACAAATTCGTCTGAAAATGCCATTCTAGCAAACCTCTACTCATACAGAATCCATACATAATATTTTACATGAATAAAAAGGGAATTAATATTCGAAAAACATTGAAGTTAAAACCAAAATGCAGAAGTTGCAGAAGAACTTAACACTTTTATATTAACATAAATAGAAATGGTACCAATGATAAAGCATACTGATTTTGTAATATTTCAGCATGTCACCAAAACACTTTACGGAAAACTGAAAACTCCACCTATAAGCATGAAGTTCTTATTAAAATTAATGCTATTTTCCTTTGATGTATATGTGATAAAATTTAGAAAAATATCTATGACCAGTGTTCAATCAAAGGCACTCCTAGATAGGTTTTATTCCCTCCATACAAATAAAATGAAAACTTTAATTGGCTATAAGATACCAGCCTAAATAACGATCTAAATATCAATAAGGTAAATATGTTAGATCAGCACTTGATGAAATGTCCTTATGAACAAGCTTCAGAATCGACTTGAAACAACAAAGGATAAGCAACGGGTTAAGAGGTGAAGCGTAAAATATAAAATATCGTAAATTAAGGCATAAAAATTCCCCAAAAGAATTTTCTGAGTAAGTTGATATACTGTACCTGAATAACATCTACTCTTGGATCATTGAACGTGGGGGTTAGCCTAAAAAGATTGTAGAGGCACTTCTGTACGTAGAGAGGACGCGAAGAATATCGACGAAGACCTTCCAAAATCTGAGCCTCATTTCCAGTGCCACTCACCTGAAAATAAGCAAAACCGGGTAATTTAAAAGATATAAATATAATTTGTGTTGGTATTAGCATGAGAAATATGAACACTATTAGTACTAGCGGCCAAGTAGGTTCACATAATTCTATTCATTATTACAGGTAGAATTGAATTATTACAATGTACTAAAGAAAAAAGTGGTTCTGATATATAGATAGAGGTTTAAAATAATAGGAGAGCATATGCCTGCATAAAAGAAATTCAAGGAAATGCCCAAGAATAATTTGCGTTAACTAAACTTACCTATTACACCTAGTCATTGACTGACTAATAGGAGCAATTTCTCCTTTTTGGAGTAAAAGTAAAATAAAAATAATATTTACATAGAAACTATACTGAATAAAGAAGCAACAAAAATTTCTGGATGAAAGAAGGACATAATTGTGCAATTTTGTCATCTTTAATGTTAAGTTTTATACACAAGGCATAAAAGACATATCCCAAAAAATATCCTAGAAAAAATACTTCTCTCTGAGCTTCTACTCTTCAATATATTAGCTGAGAAAATTTATCTCTATTCACAGTGTTTCACTTCTAATCCATAAATTAGATCTTGGAAGAATCAGTATATTGTACACAAATTCATCTTTCAGTATTAACCCAAAAAAGCAATGAATCCTGCAAGCCATGATATTGCATTTCATATAAAAATTCCTAGCCCAACTTAGCTGTATTTCTGATTTCTGAAATTATGCATTGATTACAGAGTAATATTGCATAAAAAGATTAATTTCAGCTACTTTTTTGCATAAGGGGGCTTAATTAAATATGTAAAACTCAATTGACAACAAATTCAGCAGATTTTGTACTTATGATTGTCTTTGATCTGGAATTTGAGAAAATTCATTAATTGATGATAATTCATACTTGATTAACATCTTAACATACCTAAGAGGAAATGCATTTATATTGGAGACACATTCATGTTTCCTAATGTTTTATTTCTTCATCTTTGATTTTAACATCAAACTTAGCAGTCACTGTGAGGCAATTGCAAAGCCTCCTTATCCAATCCTAGCTTTGCAAAGATCACCATTACTACATTCTACATTCAGACCTATTTTATATCAAAATTGTTTGGCTCTATTATGCTATGCAGATTGACTAATGACCTCCAGTTAGGCCATCCTGGATTACGACTAACACAATGATTTTTCATTTACTCTCTTAAGTGCATTACTCCATCTGGTTATCAGGACAGTTGTAACTGAAAGATCTGAAATGCTTGAAAAAAATCAACGTCTTCTTTCATTCGGTTCCTAAAGTGCATATCCTTGCTAAACAAGAGGAAAACGTGAGGTAACCCATATCATGTAATATTGCTGTGATTTTTTGTAAGAAGTATACCTAAACCAACAGTTAAAATAAATAATAATACAAAAAAATAATACAATAATAAAAAAATAATACAAAAGGAATAACAAGTGTGAAAAATAAAAGCATTCCCTTAACAGTGTGAGAGAGATGCGGCACGGTAGTTCAGTGGTTAGAATAACTGCCCAGAAAGTGGGAGACCTGAGTTCGAGCCCCATTTGTGTCGCTATTTTTCACACTTGTTATTCCTTTGGGATTTTCGTAGGTTTTACAAGCTACTAAGTTACCTTCCTTTCCTTTATCCAAATAATACAAAAATCAGAATCAATATTGGAATGAAAATTTTATGCAAAAACAATTTTCCAATGCACTATGGTGCAATGTGGAAAAAAAAATGTCCTGAGGACCAGGGAATTAAATATTTAAAAGTCTACCTAAATCTTTAAATCCGTATTAAGAGATTTCTTGATTTTAAATAGCAGTGCATACAGCTCATAACATTTTAAAAATTTTGCAATAGTATTATCGCAGTTTTTAGTGGTGTCATGAACTTATGGACTTTAAAATTAAATGATGCCAAAGAGTTAATGTTTACTTACTGCCAAATTTGGACGGAACGATGGCAGAGAGGGGTCTGTGAAGGTCTCATCATAGCATGCTTGTGTAAGGATAAGTCCGAGGAAACGAAGGTGAGGATGAGCCTCAACCCAAGCCCAAAGACCTGGTCCTCCCACAACCTATATGTAAAAGAAATAAGGAATAAAAAGAGCATGAAAAATTAATCACTATCCAAACTCTTACAGCAAAAATTTTAATTCTTTCAAGTTAGCAATCATAACTTTAAATAAAAAAAGATTAATTACATTTAAGAAATCACAACAGCTAGTTAATACAACTTTTACTTTTCACTACTAGCGAATTCAAAACATTTGTGAACACAACAGAAAAAATGTGGGTGTGGGAAAATAAAACTTTCATCTTGAATTCGACTTTTTCATTACTTTTCATTTAAGTTTCTGCTAACACCAAAATATAATTAACAACAGCAAATATTTATTTTTTAGCAACATCAGCACTCAAGTAAAAAGAAATGTAAAGTGTAATATTAGAAAAATATACCAAATAAAAATTAGGTTAAAGTGAGTTATACAAGATTATAAATTAAATTGGGAATAAAGGAAAAACAAATGTCACATTTCTGAATTGAAAAGACAGTCTGGCTAAATAATTTAGAGTGAACTTCATAGGAAAGGTATAGATTAGGGGTTCTCACCCTGGCATAATCATACCCCTTGGGGAAACAAAAGGATTATCAAGTGGCAATGGTTAATAAAGACATTATGTCATTTAAGTATTCCAAAAATGTCCTTTAAGAGCCATCTCTCTAATATTTCATATACATGCTGTTAAGCCTCATTTCACTACTATTCTATGTTGGCATCAAGGTTATTTTTTTATGATGAATTTGTGGTACAGGATAACTTACTTTAAAGAGGGTTTGAGAGCCAAAAAGGCTGGGAACCTCTGATGTAGACCATACCACAATCTTTTTACAATTGTACTACAAGTACAGTGGTATCCAACATTAAATCATCACTTGGTGGCACGGTATAGTGGGGGAAAGGGGAAATATATGGAGGAACTCACTTAGAGCTACTCCGGCAACATTGGCAAGCAAAGGAAGAGGGTGTTTAAGCTTAGGGATGGGGAAAATGTCAGTGAGGGCAGTAAGGGCATTTGAAAGAATTCTGTTCAGCATGTGGCAGAATAGCTAAGGAGTTCCGAAAAAGAACTCCTTTACATGCCAAAGGAGACCCTTCACAGTAGGGCTCGAAAGAAATTACTGTATTTATTTTTGCACACCATATACCAATTATACAAGGAAATTTCAGTAAAAAATTAAATTCAACATCAAAAGCTTGGAGCTTTTTCAGACAATTCGATAAGCAAAAATCATAAATACCTACAGAATTCTCTTTTTTGTGATTTTCTTCATTTAAATGACAAAGTCAACTGCTTAATGCCAGAGTAGCTCTAAGTACATTCCTACAAACAGTTCCCCCCCTTTCCCCCACTATACCATGCCACCAAGTGTTGCTTTAATTTCAGAGACCACTGTACAATGACTTTAAATGACCTGCCATTACATTGCACTGCAATTGACTTCAACACTTCTACTACTTCAAAATATAAGATCATAAAATCATGCATAAGTAGATGACTTAACGAAGATGAAAGCCTCAACTTACCTCTTCTCTTCCAGATACATCTAAGCTCTCCAGCTGAGGCAAAGCTCCTAAGTTGGCTAAAATTTCTCCGGCTAGCCTCTTGATTGGTCCACCAACAGACATTCCATTTTCTTCACCAGCCCAATTGCCTCCTCCTACCTCCCACCCATTGGCCGCTGCAGCTGCGGCTGCGGCAGCTGCAGCCGCAGCTGCAAACACTTCAAAGGGATGATTGTCTTGCTCGTCCGAGAGATCAAGATGACGCAACTGATGCAATTCTGTGATGACATTAGCTGCTCCTCCAGGATTGGACACCTAAAACAATTCCAAAAATATTGATGGAAAATTCATTGAGTTTAAAAAAGATATTTAATTTTAAAATGATTGAAGGGGGTAGGCCACTTTGAGACTAAAAAACACTGAAATTTCTTTTTTCTTTAAAATATAGGTTAAACTTTCAGCAATTTAATGCATGTAGTTTGATGTAAATATTTATAAAATTAATGAAGTTATGGGTATTTTTGCTGAGAGTGCACTCCAGCTGGTGAGTTGATTATCGCCTATCCCAACTACCAGCAATGTATTTGTTTACTTGGACTTTAAATGAACCTTGTTAACTTCACTGTTGCCAAAGCCATTAAATTGGACTCTATGTGTTGCATTCAGAGCTGGTAAATTTATGTCATATACAACTACAGCTCTCTTAACGTATTTGCTAACTTTGATGCTCATATAACACTTACAGAATTTTTCATCATCAACAAGAAGTACTTGTTACTTCTCTATCACAGTAGAGATAAGGTAAATATTATTCATAACATAAGGAACCAAAACAGAAAGTATCACTTCTCAATGGAAAAGTGATTTATCCCATGTAGAAAAAGAGATGAGGTAATTAAAAGATTCTAATCAACCTTAGCAATACAGAAGGCACATGAGAAGTGTGTTCCTTTGGTCTTGTACCGCTAAATTAGTAAAAGTTATATAACACGATAAATTGTGTACACTGGCCTATGGGTGTAAGGGGTGCATCGCACCCAGATGGTGGCATCTAAAGGGTAGCGACAGAAGTGAAGCCAACCAATTTTTTTTATTAGAACAACATTATTTGTTATTTTCTTTATGATAGATACTTATCTAGAAAAGATTATGATGTGAAATTTAAGATTGGCAAATGTTTAGAGGAAATAGATAAGCAATGAAAAACGCTTAGTACACATGCTTGATTTCAGATGCAGAAATGAAAAAGTCTGCAATATTCCAGATGGAGGCTCTGACCTCTAAGCTACCACAACAGAATGATCTATTCTTCAATTCCTTCGGCTATGATGGGACACGGTGTGCTACCTTGATTTCATACACAGAAAACCATAGCACACTGTGTAACAGCAGATTTTTTTCTCTTTCACTTCTGCATTTAAAGGACAGAATCATGGCTAACTCAAGCAAGAAAGGAATATAGTACAGCAGATTTAATCGAAGACTTAGAAACAGTAAAAGATTTTCTGGTACCAAGAATAAATCCTCTTCAGTTTTTGGAGTGTATATTTTCTAGAGATTTGATTGAGTCTTTCCTAATTCACAAATAGCTTTGCATGTTTTACTGACACTTCAGGAGACTATTAATGCTATGATAATGATAATCGAAAGTAATATGAAATATTAACTCATAATGACAATTCACAATGTCAGAGTACGGAATATGCATAACTGTTACTGATTTTTTTAGACCAATGTAAGTCATAAAACACTAGTTTCACAAAGCTTTACAAAAAAATTTTACCCGAAAATCAGGATATGTATGGTTTTGGAATTTAATTTTCAGGGGCAGCAAATTATGTTTGCACCCGGGCAGCAGATAGGCTTGGTGCAGCTCTGCATACATAACATATTTTTAGGATGAAAGATTTCAAATGTTTTGCTTAAACAGGATCACTAGAATTAATTTTTTTTAAGTAGCAATTTTTGCACCTGTCAGGGTGGCCTAACCCCTTACACAATCAGTAGATGCTAATTATAGATAGAGAAATATCCAACATATTAAACAATACACCCATTCAATGAAAAATACATCAATAAACTCAGGCTGCCTACACACAGTGGTAGAGGTTAGCTATAAACATTCTTGCTCCTTACACAATCCAAGATAGCATGATATGTCTTTATTGTCTAGTATTCTAATTTTGTAGTTCTTGCATCCCTGTGATATGGATCACAATTTGGATTCTTTAGGATGAAAAGGTTAGCTTTAAAAAATTAATAATTGAATTAAATGTTAATTACTATTTCAAATAATTTTCTGTGCTTGGGATAGTAACAGGGATGATTGAAGTGAAAATACATCAACAAGTTTCCCAATTATATCACACTGCACTGAGAATGTTGAAGAGAAAGAAGGTGAAGATCCTCAATACGAATTTTGATGTATATCTGCAAATATTTCAACTATCGATTTCAAGAAGGACTTCACACTCTTAAACCTTTCAACACCAGCTAGTATGAACAATGAACCAGTGAATCATACCACTTTATGAAAGGTGAAATATTATTTTTGAAATCATCTTATTATTCTGTTACCAATTATTCACAAAATTTGCTAGCAGTGAAATAATAATATTAATATTATTTACAATTACAGTCAGTTTTTTTTACATATTCCTTCAGGAAAAACTATTTAATGTATCAATAATACTTACAAGGGACTATTATTTTGTAAATTAACAATTTTTCACAAAATTTGCTAGCAGTGAAAGGGTTAATACCAGATGAGAAATTTGTATAGAGAAAATAAGTGCTAAAAATTTGACAGATATCACATTTACCCGTAAATTATACATAGCTAGGGAGCGGAGAGTTGCTTTCCTTCGTCGGAGGGGTGAGATGTCACTGACAAGAGTACTGGAGATGTCTAGGCTTTCCAGGAAAGGAAGATCTTCACAAACAACCTCTAAGCCATGCCTGTTGAATTCCGTTCCAGAGACATCTACAGCATAAATTAAAATTTCATATGATTAAATTTAATGCATTTAATTTCATAAAATTAAATGTAATTTCAGAATAGAATGGAAACTTTCCTATTAGAGTGAGCACAAAGTTTTTAAATGCTACAGCCTGAAATTAAATAAATGGTAATAATACAGAGGTATCTTGAGATACAAGTTTAATTCATTCAGTGACCAAGCTCATAAGTCAAAATTCTCATATCTCAAATCAATTTTAGCCAAAAAACTGTAAGTACCAAAAATAAACACAAAATTAAAACAACATGACAGAAAAACTTCTGTGGTGAGATAAAAACATGAATTGAACATGCAAGATATGCGAATCTGAGAGGTGGCTTACGATGCCAACTTACTGCGATGTCACAGAGGCTGGCTTTTATCTCAAATTTTAACTCGTAACTCAGGCAAAAACTGGACCTAGTGACAGCTCATATCTCAAAAAACTCATATGTTAGGGCACTCTTATCTCAAGGTACCACTGTATAAGGAAATTCCGTTTGTAATCAAGATTACTCAGGTGTCCACAAGACCTACAGTTGAGAATTACCAATCCCAGTTATTTTTATCCTCAGCCCTTTATGAATTCTTCAATGGTAGAATGATATTTAAGATGATGAATCTTTATTTTCCTACTATTTCACAACCAGTTGCTCATCCTAAAACCAATCCATATTGGAAAATTACCTCTCCCGCCATATACACTACCTATTTAGACCCTAGGAATTGTAACACTCACTATTTGCATTACACATAGCCATGAATTACATTTCATTTGCATATTTATGAATGACACTAAGAAATAGCATAATTTGTATGAGAAACTGTAGAATTCCTGTAAATTTTGGCAGAGAAATCTATGGACACTGTAATTAAATCAACAAGCTGAGATATAGACTCCTAAAAACCGTAATATACAAAAAACAAAGAGATACAACCATATTCATACTGACCATAAAGTCTTTTGTTATCTGATGTTAGTTTTTACAGATAAATTATGTTCTATAGCTACAAAAAAATTGTAGTTAAAGTTATATTTTCAATTGTATTACAGTTTTTTCCTATCTCTTCTTTTAGTTTTGAGGATTATCAAGAGTTGTGCAAAACATAATTGTGTTCAGCAATCTCACTGCAAACATTAAACACCTGCATTGACGTTTCAAGACGTCAACATTTCAACATGTTTCACACTTGGACTTGTCTACTTCTTTAATTATTAACTTTTATCCTCAAGAGTTATGACCTTTCTTTTGGACACCATCAGAAAATTTTGGGATGGAGCATAAAGAAGTGGAGTGTGCTGCTCATCATAATACAACTCAATATACACAACTCATATATAATACAACACATATATAATACAACGCATATATAATACAACGGAGGCGAAAGGATTTTGGTGGTAATTTAATTAAAGTGAAATCTAGTGGGTTCTACATCGCAGTATTTTTCTGGGAATGCATTGTGAATTAGTAGGGCATATTGGAAGCAAAAGAAAAAAATTTATTTAGTGAGTTACTCATATACAATGTATAACACAAAAATTTACGGGGACTTATAACACAATACTTAAAATGCAGAAAAACTTTACAAATGAAAAACATTAAAAGTGGAAAAATATGTAATAGAAATGGAGTAGCTATAGTTGGGACCTCTAAACAACTTTAAAGCTGGGAAAATGTTAGAAATGAGAATGTTGGATTGGAATTTCACTATACACTGAAAAGCAAATATAAATAATTAAAAAATGGCAATGGCTGCATGATGATTGCAATACCAGAGTTAAAGCAAATTGGCTTTCTACTGGAATTCCAAATACATACAGATGCTCAACAATTTAATGGAAACACCTGTAGTTGTAAACAAGACTGTGATTATCACAGGTTGTGTGTGTGAAACAGGGGTTGTTGATTGCTCCTTTATTGTTTGTATCACAGTCACGTGATGGTTCTGAGTGACGGTTCACTTTAATAGTTGTCAAGACCCATCATTAAGGATTTTCTATAGACCACTGTCCTCACTGATGTGGTTTTGCTATTAGTTGTACGCCGTCATCACCTTAGACACTGTCCCTTGCAACAAACATACTACTTTTATTATGCTCTCACCACATAACCAAATGCCAACATATTTCCCTCTTCGGAAATCAGAGAGGTTTTTAATTTTATACAATACTGTCAGCTCAGTTTACAGCAAACAGCCATACAAGTAGAACGGAGTTTTCCCTGACAACAAGCCTGGTAGTGCAGATGCCACCTAACTGTTTTCAACCTAGACAACTGAGGTGATTCCAACTCCAGGTGTTTCTTTCCATTGAATTGATAAGCATCTGAACATGACATATTACCAAAAGTGCATCAGTCTATGAAATACTTGGATTGTTGGGAAAGTACCACCTGATTGCTCATAGATTGTGTAAAAATCCAAAATTATCAATCATTTCGAAAGAGACAGCTTTAGCCATCCTTTAAACACCCATTTTCCAGACAAGTTCTGATTTTTAGTATTTATTTAGCAGTATTATTATATTATTATTTTAGCAGTATTTGTGGTGATGATATTATGGGCAAAAATGAACTGTAAAGTTGAAGTTACCACCACACATAAACAGTGAATTTCTTTCTCAATGCAAAAAATTTTTGTCACAGAGAGATTTCTATATCTACATCTTTATAAGTACCCTGCAAGCCACATATCAGTGTGGACGGGGTGCATGTACCAGGACCCTACTTCCCTAATCAATTACTTTGTTGTTATATATTGTATATGAAAAAGATGAAATTTGGAAGCAACTTGTTCTACCGTCTATTTCTTTGATCTTTCTCTCAGAATCAGAACGGCCTATGTTACAGGGAGGACACAGAAAATCGGCTACGTCTTCTATGAAAGTACCTTCTCTGAACTTATTAAGTAAATTGATTCTTTGTTTTAATCTTCTATCTTCTAAAGATTCCCATCCTGCATCCAGAAGTATTTGAGTACCACTCACTTATTTCTTGTAACAATTTTTACGTAACACATCGACTTTTGCTGTACTCTTTCTAATTCTCAAATACAACACTTTTCTGCATGATCCCAAACTATGTGCATATCCAACAAGAGGTCTGACCAACGCAACGTAACATTGCTAATGTAATTTTTCTTTACTCCTAAGAATTATCCCTGTCATGAATCTGAGTTTCTTAAGTGCTTGCTTCTTGCTCGATTTTTCGTTACATATCGCATATGTATGGAGAAGGCTGGGTTTACTATCAAGTGATGTACAGCTTCTCCACATCATTGCTCGCCACCACAACACTACCAATATGCAGATCCTGCTTCAATATTTTGAAGTTCTGGTCAGGAATTCTGCTTCATCCTTTGTATAGCCCAGATTAAGCACCAAGTAATTTTTGATTTATTCCTCACCTGAAGTCATTTTTGGGCGGAAGAAGGTTTCACAATGACAAGAAACCACAGAAGAGATTAAGAAATGGTTTAATGAACTGGAAGCAGACTTCTATGATGAAGGTATACAAAACCTTACTGTACAAAATGACAAATGCCTAAATTGCCGGGTTATGTTGATAAATGAGTAAACATATTCTGCATGCAATTTCCAAAATACTAAACGATAAAGCAAGGGAATATGGAATGAAAATAAATGTAAGTAAAACTAAAGTAATGAGATTTACTAAGGAAAAGAAGGCTAAGTTAACAGTCAGGGTGGATGGGGAAAAGCTAGAACAGGTGGACAAATTCTTGTACTTTCCTGTTCTATCTTGGGATGGGAGATGTGGTTAAAAAAAGAGTAGCATTGGCCAAGGAAACTTGATTGATGACTAATGATGAAGGAATTGATGACTAATGGTCTCGATGAAGGAATCAGGAAAAGATTGGTAAAATCCTTGATATGGAGTGTTTTGCTGTATTTTGCTGGGTGTGAAACATGGACCAAAAGATTGGAGACATTTGGGTATTGCATAGAATGGAAAAGGTGAGTTTTTGGATAGAAAAACAAACATACAAGTGCTGGGGATGGTTGGGGAGGAGAGCAATTGCTGAAGAATTTAATTGAGAGTAGAATGCAAGGGAAAAGACAGTGGGGAAGGCAGAGGCAAAAGATGTTAGATGACATAAAGGGTAGGGTAAGTTACGAAGTAACGAAGGAAAGGGCTTTGAATGGGACCTATCAAAAGGTAGAATACTAAAGTAATAATATATGTGCAAAACAAATGCTAATTCCTAGCATAAATTTACCCATATCTCCAAATTAGTAGGACTTTCCAAATGATCCACATATATACATGAGGCATTTCTCGATGAGTGTTTAAATAAGTGCTTGAAAGAATAGGTAATTAAAAAGCTAAATCATTAAATTAGATATGAAATGAAACAGATATCATAAAATATGTTAATACTAGCTTAATAACACGTTTTATGAAATATGTAATACTTTCTTGTATAATTATAGTATAGACTCAGAAATTATGGATTACAAAGCTAATATTACCTAGGTGACGCAAGTGTCTTAGCCTTGAGAGGGAGACCACAACGCAACAACGACTTGCAGGTGATGTTCCAGGGGAGATGATAAACTGCTCTGCAGTGATGGATCGATCACGAGCAGCTGCTGACCGAGGTGATAACTCAAGAAAAGGTGGTGGGCCATCAGCAAAAGGTGTTCTAGAAACTCCCAGAGAGCGTAAGTTACGAACAGACCACTCTCCTAACGCAGATACTACATCTGAAACAGTTGCTGAACGTAAACCCGTAGCCTCTAAATGGACAATCTGTAAAAAGATTTTTTAAATATCAGCTTTGCAGCATTACAAACATTACAAGAAGACAGATCTTACCAGCTTTATAATGTAAACAATATATTCAGACAACCTTGAATTTCATAGAGCATTTCTGAAGCTGATGCATTGTATTACTTCATCAGAGGATGATTTCTATTAAATTAAAATTCAATGTTAAGGACTGGCTCCCAGATAGCCAAGTATGAATCACATTCACCTTTGGCAAAAAATAGTTCCAGATTAGAGTCCCAGTAGGAGCTGAAATGTGCAAAATGATCTAACCTGCAAAGCACTTAAAAAAATACTAATACTTGACAGCCTTCAGCTACTAACAATTTAACTTCCTGTATAATAATTAACACCAAATGTAATGATAATCAAGAACCATTTTGATAGATCTTAAAGTTAAACATACAGGACCAATAAAAACATGCTCTGATAAAATATAGATTAGAATCAGAAATACAGAAAAATCTGAAAACACAGAAACATAGACACTAAAAATGTTCCATTAGCCATTAGCATTTATAATTAACAAATAACAAAATTTATAACTATGTTTTCCTTCAAGTTTAGAAAAAGAATTGGCTTGAGGTGAGACAACTGCAAGAACAAGGAGAGTTATAGTATCACTGGATACATTAACTAATATCATGAGTCTCTATTAGTCTTCATTTGCTAGAAACTTTGTGAGGTGGCCCTAAACAGACAAAGAAGGAAGAGAAACAGCATACTAGTAGACCTCATCTGAACACAAATCAACAGCTAACAACTTAAAATACAAAGTAAATTGGGATTATCAAGGCTAGTGCAGAGTACATTCTTTAAGGGCGGCTCCTGGTTTATCCCGTCGAAAAAATCGAATTTTTTTATTGTTTTAGAAAATAGTAAAACATTTAAAGAATATACTGCAAAATTTTCAGATCTTTATATGTAATATTAACTAAACTACAGCCAATTTCTTAAGCCTATGCAGCTGCATGCGGAGAGAGTATGTGGCGGTCAACCCTCCTACGGCTCTCTCTCAGTGGGTACTTGAGGAACAGATGTTTTATGGCTTAGACCCTTCATATTTTAAGAATACTTCGGGTGCCTTAAACACACAACTTAACTCTTAGGTGCAAATTTTGGTAAAATTCATATTATACATGTTACATATTATACATGGTACCGATGCTGAGATGCAGCACACTGTACACTATACTGATCTCTGAAATTCATTTTTTAAATTTATGAGGACCCTTTTATCTGGTCATATGAATCACAAATGTACCCTATGTCTATCTGAAGATTTTGCTCCTGTAAACAACTGCTTTTACTACATGGTTTTGCTCTTTGGGCTGTTAGGTGAATGAAAAGAAAATCTCGCCTCAGTTCAGTGTCTCAACTCCGAGTTTTAGCAGATTATATGATTGTTGGGTATTCTTTTCTACACTATTTATGTTTTGAGGGCATCCATTTCTTCTCTTTCTCATAATAAGAAAGGTCCAGAGATACCTTGATGTAATAAAAGTTAGGCGCAGTATGATTCGTTGCAAGTATTCTTCCGATTCTTCTTTCTAAGTGGAGGCAGTCTTAGAGAAAATTTTGGATGTTTCAGTCGTAGTTTTTAATTAAACCGTATGATTCCTTATCCGAAAGAAAGAAAGAACCAAAGGTTTTGAGAAATAAGACCCCGGAACGTAAGTTTTATGGCATACACACTCTTACTAATGAAAGTGTGGGTTGTTATCCTAGGCATTTTAACTGGATTATAGAATTTTCAAAAGTTTTCGGTGTACTTGCAGAAAGATTTATTGGAGAGCATACACAATATACCAACAAGAGATCAACTATTTGGCGCCTGGTTCCAAAACACACTGCAAAAAATTAGCGAAATCGACACCTACATAACTGCAGATGTTTTATATGAAGGTTACTCTGTTGCAATTAAAATAATGGAAGAATTAGACATAGAAATAGGGTAGCAATTCAAGATAATGCCGACATCTATGACCGCGAGAGGTTGGCAAGGCAGGAGCGCCGAAGATTGAGCAGTGCTATGGAGGCTCGAATACTTTGTAGAGAGAAAAAATGGAACTGAATGACTTTTATAAAAACACAAAAAGTTTGCTATATGCACTAGGTATATTAGATAAGCAGTTAACAATCGTAAGTTTATTCTTTATGGTAGATATTCATAACAAAAACTTTAAACTCTTTTTTTCTCGAAACAGTGTGTTTGAAATTGGTGTGCACGATAACTCAAAAACTATTTCAACTATCAATCCTTTTGCATATCTTGTGAGCATTACATTTCCTATAAGGGAACCTCAGATATTGATGGAATTATTTAAACAATTATTATTGTTAAAAGTAAAGGAAATTTTTTCACCAAAATCAAAATTTTCACTTTAAAGAGTTGGCATTTTCATAATTTTAAAAATTATTTAATTTTAGAGGTTCATCAAATAGATAATTTTATATTATATAAGAAAAAAATTTGTTTTCAAAATTTGAACGGATATTGTAGACGCTAGAATGCACACCCATTGGCAATGCCTGAAAAACTGCCCTGTAGATATCCTATGATATATACGATAAATTTAGTAAATCTTTAATGAAAAAATGTTTTACATACTATGAAAAGTATAATGTAGGTATGTACTAGCTTATAAAGCTGTATATTTTACCGTTTTTCTAAAAGAAATTTCAAAAAAACTCTTAAATTTTGCCCTTATAAACCAGGTACCCCCTTAAGTCCTGATCGAGGTTTAACGAAATATGTCAACAACATAGAGAAATATAGGATAATTGAATGTAACACAAGATGTCTAGCAACCCAAGATAGGTTAGTTACAGATGTGTTCACCTCTTTTTGGAAAATGATGAAAAGCAGTGATGAGATTTAGCCAGTTTGCATTGGTTCATGTGAGTCTCTCCTTAGAATTTCTGGAGTTCAATTAACCAGTTCCTAAATATATCTGATAAGATAAGATTTAGGAGCATTTTTAGCATAGGGCAGATGCTCCCAAGCACACAGTTCCAGTTGGTCACATTAGCATTTGAAAAGGTTACTGAAAGAAAACCTATTTCAGTTTTACCAACTGAAATTTTTTAACAAATTGTTGCTGATTTATCCTCAATTTACATCAGGGGTCAATTTTAAATAGAAAAATTTCCTTCTGTTATGATTATTTATACTTCAACAAGTACACAAATGAAGTGATCNACAAAGAAATATACCAGCTTAAATTTGTAATAAATTCAAAAAATAACAACTACATGGTCTACCAAATTATATTTGAATATTTCCACATCTGAAATGATGAAGAATTTAATTTACATCTTTCAGGCAGGGTTGTTTACAGAAGGAGGACTACCTATTTTTACCAAGAATTCATCTATTTAAGAAGCTCCCATCTAGGGTCTTAATCTTAGGTTATAAAGAGAATTGATGTATACCTTGTGGTGGGAAAGGAACCTGAGTCCCCTAGCAGTAATTCCTGCAGGTGCATTTCTCATTCGTACAGTTCGAAGGCGAGTTTGACGTCCAGAGAATAGGGAGAGGGTTTCATCAGTCAGCCTCCCTCGCTCACATAATCCAGATAGAAGCCTCTCTGAGATTTCGCATGGAAGGAACGCATCTGGATCACGGAACACAAGGCGAGGTTTAGATGGTAGACGAGGAGGTTGAGATGGGACACTTGAAAGTGCAGCTGCTTTTCTGTAGGGATTGAAGCACATAAACCCTTAGAAATTTTTTTCCCTTAAATATTCACATAATCATCTAAGTACTATAGATCAGAATCAAAATTGGAATCCAAATATGATTACCATGTTTGTCAGTCTTTATTGATTGTCATTTTTGATTGTCAGTCCCTTGATTGGAGACTATATTTTTCTTAACCAACTTTATGGTGGGGAGAGTTGTTTCCCAAGCTGAAGGATATATATCTCATCAGCAGGTCTATAGATACTCTCTTCATCTCAGGAGTTGATCTTAGGCTAAACCCATTTAATGGGTTAACCTTAATACACATAATTTAAAGTGTGGGTATGTATTTGAGTGTGTATATGTCCATGTCTCAAACTCAAGAACCAAAAGTTGAAAAGTTAAACTACATTAAGTACAGTGTTCACACTCAATCATGCTCATCAATGAGTTAGGGGAAGAATAAAGTGGAAGGGGTGTGAGAGGAAATCGTGTAGTTGATAGCAGATGAACTTGCAAGGTCTTTTAAAGCACACCATTCTACAAACCCCCCTATAACAGCATTCTAGGGAAGGATGGACTCATGGTTGAAAACATGGTGATGGTCATGCACATTCTCTGGTTACAACTATGATAAATATTTTACCATGCCCATAGTTGATTGAATGTTCCTCTGCTGAGTAATGAGGAATCCACATTCACTCATTTGAAAAGAGAATAACCTATATATGACATGAAGACTAATTAGAATGGGGGTGAAATAGTTTTTGTTGCAGAACTCACACCTAACATTAGTGGAACTCAAACAATGTAAACAATCAAGAAGCATTATAATAGCACTACAAGCTGATAATTCCTTTGAAGTTCTGTTTGGGGTCACAATTCAGAAAACATGTAAATAAACAAGGTCATTGGCTGAGGAAAATTTTGCACCCCCTAACAGTGACACCCATCAGCCATGCAGACTTTGAAAGCCTGCTTCTGCCAGCCCTGATCATGACCACTGTATACTCACAGTTGAAAACACAGATTAATACAATTCCACAAAGCTCTGGATTTGGCTGATCAAAAACTATCAAAATCAAGATGTAGAAAATCAGTATGAAACCTGACAAAAGATTCTCTCCACCAAAGACATAGAGATGTACCCTCTGCAAGAAGAAAGAGAAGAATACCTGGATTGGTCATTGGCTGAGGGAACTACAACTTTGAAGGTGTAAACAACTTCACCTATTTGGGTTCCAATGTGTCCTTGGACAACGATGAGACCAAGGAAATAAGGAAGCGAATAGATGCAGCCAACCGTGACTTCTACTCCCTACTTCCTGTCTTTAAATCTAAAAATGTGTACAGGGAAACAAAGATCAATCTCTATAAAACACTTATATGTACCATTTTGTCATACGGAAGCAAAACATGGACAATGACAGCCAAATATGCTGAACTACTGGATAGCCTATAAAGAAGAATGCTGAGGAGAATCTATGGGCCAGTAAACAGTAAAAGTATATGGAGAATTCATTGAAACCACGAAATATATTAACTGTACAAAGAAACCAAAATTTCCACACACATTAAGTTAATGAGGCTTAGGTGGGCAGGACATGTTCACCAGATGCCAGAAACGCAGGTGGCAAAAAAGTCTTCCTTGAGAGTATGGGAGGAAAGAGACCGGTGGGCAAGCCAAGGGCAAGATGGGAAGATAACGTAAGCAAGGATACAAGAGACCTACTAGGGATCAGGAGCTGGAGAGAACAGTCAAGAGACCAAGATGGATGGAGACAGAAAATTGATGAGACCAAGGCTGAACTAGGGCTGTAGCGCCATTGGAGAGAGAGGTCATTGGCTGAACCAGAAAAGTGGAAGGGATAAGGGTCCTCCTGAATCCTGATGAAGGGGAGCTATTTCACTGATTCTGCAACATTAATGGGAAATCACAAAAGCAGTTGCAGTGGTAGTTAGATAGTATGGCTGAAGTTACAGAAAAAATTGAACTGAAGATAAATACTGCTAAATCAAAGGTGGTTGTTTTAAATGGAATGAAAAATTAGAATAATTATGCTATGAAGGAAGATCTGTGAAATTTCTAACACTTAGGTGTTTCCTAAGAATTGAGGAAGAAATGGAATGTGGTACAGGAGAAAAGGTACGTGAACAGTAGCATGTAAAACCTTAAATGGGTCCAGATATTAAATGTGAGAAATAGCACAATGCTTACAACTACCTGGCACCAAAAGTTGTGCCTGAGGGACCTCATAAGTACACAGAAGATAGCGGTTGATTATACGATGTGTATTAGTGAAATAAAAGGAGGAGACGAGAGTAAGAGAGAGATAAGAGACAGCAATGAGAGGGTTATGAATGATTGAAAATTTAAAGTCTGCAAGACCAATATAATAAGTGTTTTTGTACAGATGTAGAAACATGTGACCTACTGATTGCCTGTGGCCTTCATTATTATGTTGTTTTTTGGTCCATTTAATGATCAAGTGAAAATAAAATGAGTGATTTTTAAGTGATAAAGTGACTATGTAAAAGTATACAATAATAATAATAGTAATATCTTTATTTAGGCAAATTTTAGTCTATTGAGACCACTCTAACAATTAACCTAATAAAGACAAACACAAACAACCATGCCCAGACCAAGATTCAAACCCGGGACTATTGTGTTGCTAGGTTAGGACGTGCCACAGAGGCTGACAATATGCCACTCATTGGCAGCCTGATGGTTTCATGTGTTGCCTTACAGTAAAAATGGTTTTCTACTGAAGAATGGCTCCCCACCCCTGGCTTTATACACAAAGGATGGACAGAGGCAGTAAAAAAGACAAAGGATGAATGTGTGAGATACTTAGGTTAGCACAAGGAGAGAAAGGTGGGTCTAAATAAGGTGAATGTCTATGAAAGACAAGAAAACTGACTAAATGAGGTAGAATGCTATTATAAATTAAAGAGGTAAATGTATGTTAACTGACAGCCAAGAGGTAACATTTACAGGCAGGCAAGATAGATAAGGACATATTCTAAGATGGAACATGGTAGAATAAATTTCCTATACCTAAATGCATCAATTATAAATTTAGTAAGTAGTATTCAAAAAGTAAAGTAACATTTAACCTCCAGTGACACCAATAAGATGTCATATGGAAGCTGCTCACAACTTAGGTTTCAAACAGACAATTATCTTTACCTGTAACTGAAATCAGGCTGTTGTAATTTACACATTTATAAAACCAGTAAGACAGGTTAGTGGATCAAAGGTTATACTGATTTAAAAAGATGCTGACAGAATCGAAATTTTTATAATAAAACACCTACTACTGGAAAATTTTCCCTTTAAATTCAAGTGGATGGTGTGGTGTTAATTTCCTTGAAATGTACAATTTGATGGAAAAGTATTCCTGCCAAAAATCTCCTGAAAATTATTAAAATATAGGTAAAATGTAATGCCACAAATAATGCTAAACATAGCAATTGACAACTGAGTATGCGTTTCATTAATAGCATATCTTGGGATCTTTACGTCTAATATCATAAGGATAAGTCAGATAAAAGTACTAAATTCTAAAGAACAGATGACTCAAACCTGGAGGATAAGTAAAATTAGGGGAAATTATTTACTAGGTATTTAATATATTTTATTTGTAGCTTCTGCATTTCTCTTCCTTTCTTCAAATTATAGTCTCATAAAGATTCTATATAAATCTATATGAATAGTTTAATATGCAGGTATAATGTAAATTAGATTGAGTCACAGATAAGATCAAGATATGGAAATGGAAAAAGCTCATTTGGTTAACATGTAAGTCCATTAAGATGTAAGGATGAGAAAGAAAGGTTGACTTGGTTACACAATTGTTATTCAAGTTGACACCAACAATGCAAATAAATGAATGACTGATATTAGCAGAAAAACATGAAGAACATATTCAAATGACAATTAATAGCATTGTGCCAATATTGTAATTAAATACTGAAAATACACAACTTGAAGACTTAGACTAAAACAGATCTACTTCAAAATCCAGTGATTGTGGCCAAAAAAAGAGCTAAGCGATCCACAAGATTATGGCAATTACATGGCCAAATATATTTTTTGAAACATTGTAGCAAGTAACGCCACTATGAATATCATAAGAATTTCCATGCTTGAAACATGACTAAAAAGAGACTGAGTTAACGTTATATTAAAATAATACATATCAATTAATTTAAAAGGTTAGACATCCTAATAATGCAATGTATCATTACTGTGAGAGTAAGTATACATCAAATACAACATTTATAATCCAGGCCTGACGGATAGCACTTAAAACCTCTCCGTCAATGTTGGTTGAAATATATATAATACCTTGCCACTCTGAATGTTCCGTACGCTGCCTCGGATGGAAACCCCATCCCAAGACCGATCCTAGCAATAGCAGTTCCAGCTTCCGCATTTTCACCCACTTCCCTATCTTGAAGTCCATTTTTTATAATATTTTCTTCCTTTGCTGGTCCATCAGCATCTTCTTCAAGCTGCCCTGGAGCAGATTCACTTTGATGATATTGGTAAGTTGTCTCACATACAGCTTCCAAATTGTCGCAAATAAAATCCACACAAGCTTCTTGCAAAGACACGGGGGAGTCGTACATGTCCGTCAGCCGTGAAAATGAACAATCACTTCTTCAAACCTTAGCAAACGAATGATACAGTGACTAGAGACCGCTAAGTGTTCATTCTGATGTTACAAAATACACCACTGCCATACTGACACCCTGGAATGCAGATATTTAAAACATCGTAAATCCCTTTCAAGGTAAACCGTAAGATACTGCTAATAAGGTAACCAGAAGTTGTTTTAAGAATTCATTTTCCATATTAAGCGCACTGAATGAGCTGCACTACACAAAGAACTGTTACGTGCCACTATGCTGATCTACCATTATTATCTAATCTTGCTGAGGTAGAAAGCGCAATAATACCTGAGAGACAGGACATTATTAAATTTGTCAAAAAGTGAAGAACTTACGACAATATTTTAGTGTGTTGCCTTCTGAAGTCCTCAAAGAGCAAGTAGTATTAAAAATTAAAAATTTCGTTTTCAAGCAATGAAATTATCGTAGGTAAATAATTTAATCCGAAAATATTATAACTTTAAAGGTGTAGAATTTCTATCGCAAAATACCCGTCACCATATTTTATCTTTAATCAATATCCCGTGATTACAACACCAGAGTATAGTTAAACTTGACTTGATCGAAGACAGCACGAAAATATCTATATGTGATACATACTCGTACCATGTCGCCACCTAGTGAACAAACACTAACCCTGATACTTATGCGCAGTCAGTTTTATAATCACGCGGCAATTCCGATTGCAGTAATTACGAAGCAGCTCATGATTCACTGACCTTTTCCTAAAAATCATCCTATATGCATGAAAATGTATCTATGAGCTGATATTATTAAATTTTTCATCGAAAAATTATATTAGCAATAAATATTTTGTGCGAAAAAATCGTCCCTTTCGATGTTTAATAAGAGTAAGACCTGGTGATTGTCATTTCCCGGATTATTTGCAATCCTGGAATTCCGGGATGAAAAAATATATCGATCCCGGAATTTTCTTGCTTAAAATGTGATTCAATTTGACCGTAAAATGACACAAATTCTTTCTATTTTCAGGTTTTTAATTTATCTCTAATAAGATTCATTGTAAAAATCACTATTTTTCATAAACTTACTTCCGTCTAACTTCAAACAAAAATATTTTGGGCATTTTTTCCGCACATGGGAAACGTAAAAAGGTTGCATTTTCTATAAAACTGTAGAAGGAAAGTGCTGGGCAAAATCAAAGAGACAATGAAAAGTACGCATATGTCAAACCCGGAGGGTCTAGAAGGGACTAGAGGACCTGACCTATATGTAAATAGTTCCAAAACTCCTACCCTCTAGGCAATTTCTTAAGCCCACTCTTATCATACAGCAAACCGGGATTTCCCAGGATATACTTTCCCGGGAAAACAGGAAGTTCATTTTACCGTCGGCATCCCGGGACGACAAGCACTATAAAGCCTACTAAAAGTTCCATGTTTGCGCTGCAAATCCTATTTTTTAGGGAAGGATTTCTTGATAGTTGCCAAATTTTAAGGTTCGATTCACTTCTTCCAATCTATATATAATGAATAGATTTATCAATTGACAAAAGTCTATGATTTTGGGATGGGATAGCACAGATACTACGAATATTACTGGCATAAGAAATTCGCAAGAACGAAATAAATAAAGTAATAATAATTAACTAATGAAATGATTCTTTTCATTGACCTTACTTTTCTCATTGACTGCATCTTGGATTACACCTTAAGGTTTCTGCTGAATACGAAACCTTTTCTATTTCATTCCTGAAGCCCATACGTATTTCGAAATATCATATATATATTATTACTTGGAGATTATCAGACTGACAGATTTCTCTAGTCCATTCAGAGATCAAGCCTTTCTTGCGTTAATTCGACATAATCTTGCTAAGCGGAATTTATTTATTTCACCACTTTCACATTTTGATACTGCACCCACTGCACCTTCTATTTAATTATATAGCCTCCCGCATTAATAAGCATCTCATAGTTCCCTTATCTAATGCTAGGAGAGCCACCATAGACTTTTGGTGGCCACCGAAACTAAAGCTGCTTCCTTAATGAATCTTTAGCGGTTTTCAAATCACAGAGGATGAATAACTGCTCGATTGATATGGTGTTGCTTGCATGAACGCTCTTGCAAATAACAAATATAGAAGAAAGGCTATCAAAAAACTTAAATGGAACATTATAGGGTTGTTCTCAATGATTTTTATACTTTTAAGTATCCATATATATACTACGTAAAAATCAAGATAGGTACAACGGTCTCGACTCTTAACTGGGTTACATTCTTTGTGATCAGTCATAAGTTGATTTGAACGTGACCCAATTAAGTCTGTTGAGAATTATCTATTGGATTATAATGTATGTACGTATTTGGTTTATTTGTATATTTACGCGTGCTATAAATAAAATGACGAAATTACTTACAAAAATATTTATTTGGCAACGAAAATTTGAAAGTTGTGGAGCTATTGGTTCCTGAGATTTAGGCAAACATACACACATAATGATAAACGCGCACTCACGGAAGACGAAGTTAAATTGGTCGTTAGAGTGGGTAGACGTTAGTCCATAACCACCTGCACATTGATTACTATAACAATGCTTCTTATTCTATACCAGTGTTTCCCAAACCTTTTCATGCTACCGCTCCCTTAGATCCATGCCACCGCTCCCCAAATATGAAAATATGCGAAAATTAATATATGTATGGCCATAGCTTTAAAAAGATAAACAGGAAATTAAACGCAATGATAAAAATATCCACCAAATTACTGTATGGCAATTTTCTGATGTTGCATTAATGCCGTAAATCCAGTAAAACTCTATTGGGGAAGGAAGATAAGATCAAATTCTTTTTCGTCTAGCGCCCCCCTAGATTATACCAGCGCCCCCAGAGAGCGGCATCGCCCACTTTGGGAATCTCTGTTCTATACCTTAACGATATATTCATATGAATTCACCGTAATATTGGAATTAACTGTCTCCAGTTCTCACTAATTCTAATGGTAGTAGTAATGCAGGGAATTATAAAATAATTTTCTGTCCGCTCTTCCATAGTTTTGCTCTTAATTTGTTTATCATATGGTAAAAGATTAGAAATTTTAACCTAATTTGTACAAATAATTACCATGAAGATAGAAATAAGTGGTAAAATTTTAGAATGATTGACCTTATTCGATATGCTATTAGATCCGCGAGTCTCTTTAGGAATGGACCTTCAAATTTTATCTGCCTAAATCTATGTAAACATTGAAGGACTGCATGTACTAATTAGGAACAGAAATTTGGATTGAACTTCATTTAACGTTTCAACACCTGAAATCCGTATTTAATGGAAGAAATGAAGAAATGCATCGCGATCTTAAAAAATCCTTAATAATTCTCAACTCTTGTTCCTTAAATGAATATTTAGCATTATATTCTAAGTATAATATAGTGTATTCTATATGTGGCTGATGAAATATGCTGATGTAATACACACGTAACACCGATGATAGTATAAAGACAATTTTGGTTTTATTTTACAATTCGTATTATTCAGATAATCTCGCGTTGATAAAATTGTAATTGTATAAGGCCTAAATTTTGTCAGCAGGCCCCCAATGTGTTGGAAAATAAACAGATTTTGCGTCAAAATAGTCTCTTTACAGTTTAGCCCAATTAGTTTTATTTATGACCATCAGGATATAGGTATACGTTGTCCTGGGGTCTCATATCACAGGTTAGATGGAAGAAGAGACTTTTTAGTCTCAATCTCGCCATAATAAAGGACTTATAGACCTTCCTAAGGCCCTTTCCACAGGCCCCAGTACCTTGATATCATTTTGTACATTTATTAATGATCATACTCCTTAATTGCTAATGAAAAACCGTTTCAAAAGAAATCAAAATTGCTGTTTCAAATCCATTAGTTTTTATCCTTAAATCGCTGGTATGTACCCATGTATACAGCTTGAAGTACTGAATTACATTGCCCAGAGGCCCTTGTTATTCTTTAGATTTTTCCGCAAGAGAACGCTTAACTGTCATCTCTATCTCATTTAGATTATTAATTGCGTCGGTTATTGCATGGCGGTCAATTAATAGTATTCGTTAATACGTTGCGCTCAATTCAGTCATGGCGAAAGTAGCCGAAAGTTAAACATATTACAATTTTCGAGAAAATAAGAAATGATTTTGGTCGCTCAAGGTTCTCTGGGGAATTTTATTGTCTTAAAGAATTTTGTTGATCGATTGTCGCAAGCGAAGGTTGTGTTTTATTGCTAAGTAATAGTAAGTTTGTGACCCTCAACGACTATAACCGTGAATCAAATCTATATAATTTTTAACGAACTTAAAACGGCATTTTAAATTTCCTTAAACCTGTATTCTGTTTCTTTCATCTTTCATTCTAATGCATAATCTAATTTATCAACGTAACGCTTCAAAAAAAGCTGATTTTTCCGTGCCTTAGAGACAAACCCCATCTGTTGTCTTCGACCATACAGTAATGCGGTTGCATAATCATTACTGCTTGACTGTCGGCGTATCGGGCGTTATTCCTCCCTTCAGTGACCGTGTAGAGCGCATACCTGTCCCAGCCGAGCATTATTAAGCACTGGACAAGTCGCCCGGATTGTACGTGCAGGTGCAAAAGTCTCCGTAATTAGAACGCCTTTCTGAAAGTGGCACACCCTACAGCTGATGATGAAATGTTACTTTTGGAAGTTTCAAGAATGACAACGGGAATAGCATTGAGATGCAAGCGCTCCTTTTCCTACCCCATGTTTTCCTTGAGAATGAGTATTTTTGAAGCAGACAAAACCCGTTTTATCGTTCCCGAAAGAAGTGCATTTCATCGATTAAACAATCGATTGCTGCTGACTCATCCTAAAGATTGCTCGTCACAGTAATGTAATTTCATCAGTCGTATTTAGCTGTAGCTACGAAAACCTCTATTACTGCGAGTAATTTTACATATCTTCCCTCACCTTCCTATATATATTTCTAAGTTATGCTTTTAAATATCGATAAAAGTTACAAAAATAGAAAATTTTGTTCAATCCTTAGAGCGGGGATTCCCTTAATACGTGACGCGAGTCAGCGACTCGTGAGCTGATTATACGCGGTCCGCGAAAGCGCTGGAAATTATACCCTCATTACGAGGTCTTCTATGATCCTATTTAGCTATTTTCAAGCATGGGATCCCGGATAGCCAAGTGGGTTGCGTGTTAGTCTTCGAGGAAAGCGGCTCCGGGTTCGATTCCCGGTGGAAACCCATGTGTATGAGAGCTCAGCTGTCGAAACAGTGTTAATAGTACTTAAAGAATGCTATTAATAGCTAATTGTACTCAAATTTTATAAATTTCGGGGTGGAAAAATTGCTTAGCTTAATCATCTTTAAGCACAATGAAAATAATTCGAAGAAAATAATAAATGCTCCTTTAGGTCCTGCATAGCACTTTCCAAGCATATTTGAAACTCATCTCAAAAGGCTGAAGACTCCTGCCCAAAAGCATTAGTGTTAGTGGACAGGCATCAGCAATGCCTACTTGTGCCTATTCAGTGACTTATTGTGTTAACGATGTAAAGTTTTTCTTTTAAATATCAATTAATTTGTCACCAAGGTTGATTAACCACTTTTAGCCCTCTCGATAGGTAGTTTACCATTAGATAAACGCCAGACATTTTTCATTCACAAGTAGCACGTTTCCAGTAGCCGACTGGCACTCGAGTGGCATTGTTTTTTAATATTATTCAAGTTATCCGCGACAATTGGTAGTTTCTGCGCCCATCACTTCACGGAGTCTTTGCTAATATCTAATTATATGATCTCATATTCAATTACCTTTGATCGACCATTAATTTCACTAGTAAGTTTCGGATATTTATTAAAATTCCACGTTTCTTATGACCCAAAACGTTGCTGCGCAAACATACAAATTTACATATAATATCGAGTACTAAAACTAATCGCAATTCCGTCATTTTAAATATTATCATCGATTTTGAATTCAATCTATAACCTATAGGTAAGAAATTTTAGTGAGTGTTGCGCATCATTCATAAAACCGCAGCATTTTCACTACAGATACATACTACATATATCGTAGTATATATCTGTGATTTTCACGGTGTTTGCCGCATGCCAGACGCTAGCGCTCGTAGAGGACTTTTTAGAAACTAAATGAGCGTAGGTATTGCGTACGGGCCGTAGTGAATGTTTACGCAATGGCAAACACGACGAATACTATTGAAGGACGCAGCTGCCAGTGAAAGAATGAGACATGGAATCTCCTGAGGTTGCCGACAGGTCAGAGGAAGTCTTTTGGTCTTTGCGTGTTTATTTATACCCTAAATGAAGGGACGCGCATAATTTACCACACTAGAAAAATGTCACATGATGGGAAATACTCATAATTATTGAACGGTACTGTTTCGTACAATCAAGATCACCGTTATAACAGCAGATTTAATTAAGTCATTGGCAATATCCCTGTTGAAAAAGAGTGATTTAAATTGAAACTATTAGCTAATAATGAAATGTGATTTACTCTGACGGATCTTAACTTTTGGGATGTTCCACTTTATGGAGTTGAATATCGGTGACTAATTATTTTCAGTTTTAATATTAATTTTTTAGATATAATAATTCCGGTTCATGATTTATGCGTTTGATCTTTTCAAGCGCGATGAATTCTGTACAAAATAACATTTTCCTTGGCTTTTATATATTCCAGTGACAAGAAGTAAATATTGTATAAGTTCCTAAAGTTCACCGAAGTATGTTAGAGAAGAATTTCTTCTCAGTGATCGACTATAACGGTCAACTTCGTTCCTTATCAGAGAAATAAACCTATCTTGAAATATAAGAAAGAAAAGCTATATAGCATATATCTTGGCACTAAGTTATGGGTACATTTCAAGAATTTGATTAATTTGATGTAAAAGGGCAATGTTGTCTTACAACAATGTCAATGAAATTTCAGTTTGAAAGTTAAGACAATGTCATTCGTTTGTATTATGACGTTTGGATGTTCATTTGTAGGTAATTAGGTCAGTTTTTGGTTTGCATGCTCTCCTGAATGTTTCTCTTTTCGCCGTGTAGTAGCGCCACTGCCGCTTCGACAATCCTGATTCATCTGGCGATGAGCTCGCGTAGGAAGTCCTAATACAGTTTATTCTTGGCGAATGAAGTTGAATATAGCTCAGCAATGGGTGACATAAATAAGAAATGAAGATGACAAAGAACAAGTGTTCAACAAGTTAATTGAAGGTAGAAGATAGTTGGAGAATTAATCTGATTTTTCTATATAGCTAGATTTGATCGGGTCGAAATAGAAACTTAGTATTTATTGATTTCATAATTCTCCTGCCAACTTTCAATTATTGGACAATTACGGCGATGAGAGAAATGAATGCAAATACGTTATTAGGAAAAATGATGTTTGTCAAGACTTGAACCCGCGACCTTGGGGTTCCACCGCCGAGGCCTGCGAATGTAGGAATTAAAAAAAATATATGCCGATCAAGGAGCTGTTGTTACAATATAGATCAATCGAATCCAAGAAATACTGTAAAGTAGATGATTTGGATGTAAAAAGTTGGAGCTAAGAAAGTTCCGTAAGCGGTCACCATGAGAACGATATAATTGAAAAACTTTCTAGCATAAATGGAACGGTAACAAATTGAAAAACACTTGCAAATTCCTCTAAAATGCATTGGGTTCGTTTATCGTTGATCTCCGCCCTGTTAGGTGTCTTGCCTTGCAATTACTTATATTCTCCGAGTACAACAACCTAATAAAACCAAAAAAGTTATACCTCATTGCAGGTTCATTACCTCATCCAAAAGTTTCGCTTGGGGGGACTGAACTAAAGTATTGTAACTAATAATATCTCGAACGACGATGTCATTTGAGATAATCAATTCTCGCCATAAGTCTTAAGAAAGTATTGCCTAAAGATATACTTTAACCGTACCTATATTTATATAGGGTAAAGACCCATGAGAATTTGGTTCTGATTGAATACATGTTTAAACTTTGGGGGGCGGGCTCAACTCCGTCATCTCCCCCCTTCGGTGCGATATGCATGTATAGAGATTGAAAAACGGAACTTCATATTGAAATCTAGCTAGTGTACCAATAAATTAACACCTAAAGAGTAAGCGAAGAAAGAAAGTAGACCTAAGAACCTTTTCGGAGATTAAATGTGCAGGCTCCAGTTGGTAAAATTGGTACATTCCTAGTACAATGAGAATCCTTATAAGTTGATTATGTGAGGATACAGTTTCATGTTTCTTAAAAGCAACAAGTGCCGAGTACTCAATAGAAACCGCACGGGCTATATTCCTGGTAAAGCTGAAGCGATTTAGAAAGCGAAACCGCACAAAAATCGATTTTTACTTTGAGTTGTTTTTTGCCGCGACGGATTTCTTATATTCTCTCTTTCCACCAAATTACTGAGAACCGCCGCTCATAATAATACTTTCGGAGGGCTGAGGTTATTACTATAAACATTTTCTCAGGAATCTCAGTATTTGTGTGAGCATAAATATTTAATCTTGGGTTATAGTTACGTTGAAGGTTAACCTACATTCTGTTCTTTTCGCTGTAAATCGAAGGTATTTCATCTTACATTCAACGCGGATCAGTTTTAAATGTCAATTGAATCGATTGTGACTTTCAATATCATCTTTGGATTTGTTCGGACATGTTTCATTCAATTCAGTAGCAATTACGAAATCCCAAATTGAAAATCTTCCATGTAACACTTCGATGAGACGCAGATTTCATTGCCGAATCAAAATGACATTAATAAATCAGTTACATTAATGCTAATAATATTATTTTATCAAATTAATAAACCAGAGGGTGCATCTGTGACTGTGTAGCAATTTCATTGTGAATGTTTTGGTGGATGGGTGTGAAACATGGACCTTAAGATCGAGGTCATGAAAAGGTTTGAGGCCTTTGAGTTGTAGCATAGATTGGGGAAAGTAAGATGGGTTTATAATAAAAACAAAGTGAGAAATGCAGGAGATGGAAAGACAGAGGAAGGAGAAATTTCATTGTAGCATTTAGAGTTGGTAGAGGATATAAACGAGTCAGATTCTTCCCCTCTAAACCCTCTAAACGAGGGTTCTTTCATTTGTACGTAAATGCCACCCCGATTGGTTAGGCCTCTAGTGGGGAACCTTTTTCTATACGAAGGCCACATTTAGCATTCGGCTGCATAAGGAAGGCCACATGCTAAATCATCAGGCGGCTGTTGCGTAGTGTGTTGGCTGCATTCAAATAGTCCAACATCGAAATTGTAAGTGAGAAATTGAATTCATTCACTGGGTGAAGTAAAAGTGAATATTTCCTATTTTGTTTTTAACTTCGTGGCATTAACAAGACTGGAAAACAATATTATTTAATAAAATCAATCGAAGAAGCCTTAACCTTGTAGAATTCCATAACAGGAAGCATGGTAAATAACTGTGCAAATTCTAGAGAAACAGATTTATTAGCAACCGGTTTCGAGCTAAACGTTCATCATCAGGAAATGATGATGAACGTTTAGTTCGAAACCGGTCGCTAATAAATCTGTTTCTGTAGAATTTGCACAGTTATTTACGAAAATTATTTAAATGCGGGCAATTGTTACGGAAAGTGACTAAAAGACTGCAATGTGAGACCAAAAAGGTCACATTTGATCAGAAGACGTCAGGTTTCCCACCTCTGAGTTAGCCTCAGTCCTCCTGCCGGTCCTGAGATTCTTAAAACCTACCACAGACGGTCCTCTCGCCTCCTACCGTCTCTTGCATCAGAAAAATCAAACTTTTTCTTTGTTTAAGCGTATGTTTTCTCATAGAGTAATCTTAAGATTATTTATGGTTTTCCAGTTACAGTTTATAGCAGAATTGAAACAAATCGTACCATCGAAATCGAGCAGAGACGGTGGAGATTGTTACTAATACTTTAAGGACGGCACAGTACAGTATGGTCATCTGTTAAGTAACATTGTGAGATTATAGATGAATCAACAAATGTTTTGAGAAAATTTTCAGTATTTGAAACTAAATTCGTTTCCTGTGGTCCTCGAGACCTTTCTAAATGCTAATGAGACCCACTTGAGTAGATACACTTTCGTAGCATACGTATGTACGCCGGTCTTGGGAGGCACCGATTTTTTTCTTCCCATATATATATATATACATACATATATGTATATATATATATTTATTTATTTATTACCCGTACAACATTGTTCCGGGCGGCAATTAATTTTGGTATTGAAGGCTGGCGGTCTTCAGTCCAACGCTGGTAGATAGACTACAGATAGATTTTTTGGGTATGAAAGTACAGCAGAAAAAATTTTGACCCTTCCATTACCCCTACGTACGCTGTTATTGGCATGTCAAAAAATGTTCTACGAGGAACATCTATTATGTATTAAACGCTTGCGAAACTAATTTATCTTACACTATAATTACTTGGATGAGTAAAATAAATTTAATTTCATAAAAACTCCTCTGTGATCTTAAATGGCAATAAACAATCATGTATCTTGCCCTTTAAGGTTTGATTTATAGATTAATAGTGATTTAGTATGTGACTGAATTCAACCGATTCTCTCGGCGGAAAAAATTTTGAATTTTGCCAATATCCTACCATCCGAAGCTTAAGAAAATGTTTTCATAATGCCATAAGCCTTGACTTGTGTGAAACCATTTTTTACTTCTATAATTAAAAATCTGTATTGTAAACATGTTAAGCTGTTTGAAGGAAAAGGGACTTTGTACTTTTTTCACAGGATTTAATATAGTATAATGAATTTATAAAATGTACTGAGTCTCTTTTCCTTCAAACATGGAGTATTTCCACAAAAAATCGCAAATGTCTGTGAATTTTATGTTGAGATGCATCTATGATTAACCATTATGATGCGAGAATCATTTTAGTAACCATTACTAGCAAAAGTTAAATGAAACCCCTGGAATTTGTTTAGTGACCGAATCATGCTCTTGCATGCAATTTAATTTTTCTCCAATACTGTTTGTTTATTTCAGATCTTCACAAATTTGCACCTAAAGCTCTTCACAGCACGGATCCCAAGAAGCAATCATGCCTCTAACAATGGTTACATTCGTAAAAAAAGCATGCAAATATTTTTATGAGTATTGATATTCAAATAGATATGGTAGAGATCTTTGGCTGCCTATATAGTCCGATGTTTAAGAGCTACACTTGACCCTTCAGTATATTCCCATAAAAAAGTTGCTAAATCTCTCTTTTTATGATTATTTTACTTGGTTATATTTTTATTTCTCGGGTTTGATTCTTATCTTCTCTAGAGGATGAGACCACTCGAAAGGCCAAGACAGATAAACTGGAAAAATTCCGGTTAACACAACGTATCGCATGCTTAGTTCAAGTCGGCTATTTACCTTGCGTTTAAAAGTTAACTTTAACTTTTCAGATAAGCAGGGCTGGTTATCTATTACTTAGCGTTATACTCTTTTCCTAGTTTATCAAATCTTATCAATTCACCCATTCCCGGTAGGTCAATTGCATTGAGGATAATAGTGTTATCTTATAGCTATTGTTAATTTGAAAGGCTGTTGATTTTTTAATCTTAAATACGTTTTCGGAATAGAATAATATGCGAAGAAGTTCTTGAGTGCCCCAAATCAATACGTCGAGCGCCCACTAATTGAAAATTTTTGAAAGCCTTTAGCATCAGTTTTCTCAGGTTTCGTAATTTAAATTAGAAAAATTTCAGCTTTTCCTTGGCAATAGTGGCGTAGCTCTGTTAACTAAGCGCTGTGGCTATCTTGCCGCCCAAAGAAGGAAAAAATAGCGGAAACCATGAGTTTAACCAACATTCCTCATCTTGTACTTTTGCTAGCATATCTCACTTCCTAAGCTCCAAACCAACGTAACATTCCCCTTTCATATTTAACGAGCAGACATCAGTCTCATCTACAGGTCATTCCTCTATTCTCCTCTCCTGGTTTTTCAATTCGTGGCTGGTGTAGCATACCTATTGGTGACTCGTGGCTGGTATCAAGGCTGGATTATACTCAGGGTAGGTTCTCGTATGTTAGGGTAGATGCTATGCAGTAAAAGGGATAGGCGAAGTATCGTTTGGGCAATAGTTAGGGGCACCCTGAGTTTGATTTCTTTCACTCTGACTGTCTCACATGATTTTGCTGTGGTATAGACAAACATTTACGGTAGCTTCCACTGGCATCAGAAATTCAAGCTCAATGTTCAAGGATGGACAAAAGAAATCGAGAACCATAAGACAGTGACAAGAATAAAACAAAATATGGGAAGTGTTATTCTTTTGAATAAAAGTATGAATTGGTTTCACCAAATATCGCTAGATGTAGAAGACATGAACATACTATCACACGGAGAAGAAAAGGGGCTATCACAAGGCAGTGATACAAGGCAGTTACTTCTCTGATACACGAGTCAAGTTTTCGTTTAAGCCTTACGTGCAACGACGGTAAAATCACAAGACACTTTCATCAATTCGGTTGCTTTAACATCACGTTCTTGTAGATCATCTGCGCTATTCTCTTTTCACGGTTTGCAACTACACTGCTACTTGCGTCCGTCGCCACTACTTTTGTCAACACACTGTTCAAAAGTTCCCTAACTTCACTTCAAGTTAGGACGCCAAGTATAATAAAATAGTTGACTTTGTTAAAAACCCAGCCAGGTATACAAGTCACCAGTATCGTTTGGTACACCAAGTAATAACTGCTGTGGAAGTGTACGAAACGGTCTTTCTTTTATTGTCGCTAATGTTTAGTTTGGTTAAAATCTAGTCAGATATAACGTTGAATCAATTAGCTTTGCTATTTTGTTTGATTATTAGGAACTGTCCTGGAAGAAAACGCATGTATTCGTATATAAGAGCTATTGAAGCCCACCTATCTCCGAATAACTCCTTGTTAACCTAAATACGAATTGCATGAACATGAAACTTTAAACGATATCTTCAAAACCTGATGCGATCGAGCAAAAGGGTGTCCAAATTTGAAATCACCACGAATAATTGCATTAGCATAAGAAAACTTCATGTCAGATATCTTAACCTTGTTTTTCAGTCTTCTTAGAACAATCACCGTAAAAGTTTTGATTATTTAAGAATTTTACCTCAGTCTGCGAAACCAGAATTAACTGTAAAGCATCACTCATATATACAGCATAAAGAGTAAAGAATTCGGGGGCTAAAGCAGGCATTTGCTTCCACGGAAAATCCGGGATTCGAACCCCGGTCTTCCTCTTTCCGGGCGACTGCTCTCGCATCGCGGTATTTTGCCATAACTTTTTATCATGTCCGTTTCTCCACGAGTACACCTGGCTGCACGAATTTTTGTTCAATAATATCCTTATTCCTTTCCTTGCATATCCTTCTACTTTCAAAACGTCTATGGGCAGCTTTGCATCTCCTTTCAAACTTAAAGCAATCAGCCAACTATTTTAGCTCCGTTCTAATTAAAACGTAATAAGCCTACTTTAGGAAATCTTCCGAATTTCATGCAAATAAAAGTTAATCAAATATTTTTTCTTTTAGTTTAGCATTAATAGTGCGTACGTTGCTTAGTCTATATCAAGGATATGTACCCTCAAAATCGAACTCCTCATGTCCTATCTCCCTCTTAGTACTGCCTCTGAATACATCTATAAATTAAAACTTTTCAGTACAATGCACCTCTCTACTTCTTTTACATACCCTTGGACTCCGCAAATCATTTTCTACTGAGGTCTCATCGACCGCACTCAGCTAGTTCGGTATTACGTTTACTAGAAGCGATTTCCTCTTGCTTTTTTGAGACCGCTCTGCGACCTTCGCGACCCAAATTCAGGTTAAGGCACCACATTTTCGTAGTGGAGCCTCCGAGGCTTTTCGTGGTGCGACACACTTAAAGAAAGCACAGATTGGAGCCAATCTCGCCTCACTCTCACCGCTCGGTCGCGACCCTTAGGCGATTCATCTCTGCAAAGTTGTTTTCCTCGCTTTCTTGGAAGCTCGACACCACGGTAGCGGCGATTTAAATACGATAAATTAAAAGATTGAGACCCGGTATTATATAGTATACTTAAAATGGACTTTAACTAAAGTTCGCTTTAGAGCCCAGTATTACATTCTTCTTTTAGAGATAAAGTGAAGATTATTGTGCTTCTCCTTGCTAATTCGTCATATGTATAGGATATTTACTATAATCTTCACTTTAACGTTAACAAAACAATATAATACCAGGCCTTAAAGTGAACTTTAGTTAAAGCCCATTTTAAGTACACATTATATATTATACCAGACCTGAATGTGAAAAATTCACATATACGAAAGAATCACTATATCCTGAATTAATGGAACAATTTAATGCATAATGATTAATGATTACTGACTATAATCTTCACTTTAACGTTAACAAAACATTATAATACCAGACCTTAAAGTGAACTTTAGTTAAAGCCCATTTTAAGTACACATTATATATTATACCAGGCCTGAATGTGAAAAATTCACATATACGAAAGAATCACTATATCCTGAATTAATGGAACAATTTAATGCATAATGATTAATGATTACTGACTCTTTTTTCTATGAATTTAACACTTTTTTCTCTGTGTATCCCCCTATCCCAGGGACGGCGAACCTTTTGAGGTTTAAGTGCGGTATTTGAATTAGATCAAGGACTTTTGTGCCAATGTGGTGCCAAAACATATGGTTATATGCTGATTTTGCCCATTTTATCATGAGAGCGATGTGCTTGATGTAGAATTTAAAGGAAATAGTCGTTAATTATCGTTATTAACGAAAAACCACATTCAATATTTAAACATTATTGCCACCAAAGATCCGCGTCTCAATAGAATACTATTGCTTGCCTATTAGAGAATGCATGCCACAGGTTAGTTAACATTATCCTGTACCAATTAAATGATCGCATTTCCATCAATGATGATTCGTTTGAATATCGCTCATAATTCTGCATTGTCCTATTCGTTGATATATATGTAATTACTGATGTTATATGTCAATTAATTAACATACTAGTATTATTATTATTATGGCTATTAATTATTTTTCATTATTGTTTTGTATGTTTTCGATCATTTAAATTTATTCTAGGAAGTATAGTTTTTATCATTGTTAATGTGAAGTAAAAACTCAGTCTTTATCTATCCTTTTTACGTAATCCCGCTGAACTACTGGCAGAGAGTTAAACTTCTTAACTACTTTTGATGAAAGATGCAGTCTCTGGAGTTTATTTTACTTTAACGAACCTTATGAAATTCTTTCATATAGAGAAACGCACTTCCTGCCATTAGTGGCTCAAATCTGAAGTCTAAAACATGCAGAATCGCGCAATTGTATCATTTTTTAATAATTGTTTCAAAATTGTTGTAATTGGGGCAAAGATGTGATTATACGAAATATTTTTCCTTATACCTGACTTATGATGTGGTGATATAGGATTCTTTGGAGGAAATCGTTTGAAAATTTGTTATCGGGACTTGGATTACTCTGCTCTTTATCTTAAGGGCAAGGTTGTGTTTTTTTTCATTCATCAAAATTCATGTAAGTGGATTGATTTAATTCCTATCGGTTTTTTCTTATCTAAGAAAATTCAAAACTGCACCGACAAATCAACTTTCAGTTTAGGCGACTTAGACCGAGAAGTCCTGCACCTAGTAAAATTCCCAAGGAGAAACGGATACGAAAAAAGTCTGACAAGACCGGGAGTCGAACTCGGGTCTCCCAATTGCCGGCTGGTTGCACTATTCATTGAGCTATCCCATCAGAATATTTAACAAGTTAAGTTTGCCCATAAAAAATTGTTTATGAGTAAAAGAATTTGCTCATTAAAAAGGGCCTTTCGAATAAACAGTCGAACCAAAAATCGTCCTACCGCCAATGATTCCGAATTATCGAGTAGAAATTAAAGTGTATTTCACCGTCGAACGTAATGAAATACAGGACTTTTGAAAACTTCAGCAAGATACCCGATTATGCATATAATGCTCGCTTGGTGGTTTGAGCAGTCATTAACTTCCTCTTTTCGCAGTCGAACTTCTTAAGCACGCCTTTTCAGAGGGAAGAAGTCTGCTGTCGCGAGCCGTCTTCAATCGATCGGTGACTTATGTTCCAAAAATAAATGTTCCCTATTTGAAGTCTCCGAAGGTAACGACCTACTACTACCTTTAAGGTGCAGTTTCCCCACGATGGATTGCAAGTTACAATACCTACTACTAGAGAAGAGTGACTCTATAACAAGATCACCCAAATCATATAATCACACGCCAGCCTATTATAATTTCATAACTGTAAGATATACATATTTTTGAGCTAAGGCGATTTGCTTTTGCGTGTGTTGAATAACTATAATTTTATTATTACGGATGTGGTTGGGGTACAAAATGGTATTGGCAGTACACTCTCTGCTTTCTGTAAAATAGTAGCGTATACCTGCTACTACTTTCTTAGGTGTAGCCAAATTGTGCAACGTAACGATCGCCAAGTTCTACTTCACTCAGGACCATGGAAATATTTCGACCGAATTCCTCTTATTTCTTACCTCTACCCAACGTTGTACTCTGTTTTAATTAATGGACATTTATTTCAAGGCGTTCATAAAAAGCTTCACAAATAGTATCTTTCCTACAATGCTTTCAAAAGTGACTTAAAAGGTGAGCAGTTGATTCTCGATTATCCGACACCCGATTAAACGAGGTTCCATATTGTGTACTTTGCCGTTTTTACTTACAGTTACATGTACCGGCGTTCCGCTTACTTTTACTGTTACTGAGTTATTATTTGGTTCAACAGTTTTTTGTAGGATACTTTGCCTGCCTTCTCCTGCGGTGCCTGGAAGTAATCGGAGGAAGGAAGTGAGAACTGCATCCGGAAAATTGACGCATATATTATGAAGGAAAAGAGAAATATTTAATTGAAAAGGTTTTTCCTTCGAAGTGATTTTAAGAATAACTAAAGGTCGTATTACGGAAAGGCACGAAAATAGCGTTTATTTCATAATTTACGTACGTAAGATGACCCTTCCATATTATCCTGTTTTCCCATAATCCGAGGTGCCCCCGATCCGCATTAACTCGGATAAAGGAGTCTCTTACTGCACTTTATATCCTACGCGGAGTTAATTATTCAATTAAGCTCACTTTCTGAAGAATTTAAGACGAAATCACTCCTGAAAAATAATACTTTATCTGCAATCGAAATTCGTCCTGTGGTTATCAAATCCTTACTACGTATGACACGAAGAGAGGGACTTCGAGGAAAAAAGTTTCTTCGGGAGAAATGAGTTCTGCAACTTCTGTACCTTACCGGAGAATTATCGTTCTTCCAGGTTCTCATCAACATGCAAATAGACAAAAGTTTACTCTTAAAACAGATATATTTCACTCGTTGCTTTTGTATGTTAAATCGGGGTGTTGCCTTAAAACTAGTCTTTTGATTTTTTGATACCTTTGTAACTTAATATGAGCGTGTAAAACGACACAAACTTATCGAAAATCAGAGCTTGAATTAATTTATATTTCACATCTCTGTACAATACCCTATGCCCTATGCTCCTATACTTCTATGCTCTCTTATCCTAATTTTTTTCTTTCAAACTTCAAAGGAAAAAGTTGAGTGGGAACATATATGGAACAAGGGACGATTGACGTGACGGCACAGGGTTACTATAAGGCTATATTTATACAAAATACTTAAAGTTGTCGAGATAAAAAAAACGAAATATCATATTTCGCGAAACATGAAAAGTTCTTTGAATCCAACTGTCTCGATATGTGTATCTCAGTCATGGGTCATTCCACGCCAAACCGAACAAAAAAAGGATGATATTTTCGGATTTTCTTAAAACTCCGTCATAATGTTTGTAGTGACTATAGAAGCATTTTTGCCATTTCCTAGACCGAATAGTTACAAAATGGCGGGTTTTCAAAGTTCGCAAAAAGAATTCAAAACTTATAGAGCATTGCATATACTCATTTTAAAGATCTAGAATAGAGCTTTAATTTGATATGGAACTCGATTCCATTTCTAGAAGACGATGTCTGCGTTTAGGCAAAAAAAAATTTGAAATTGATTATAAACTAAAAAAACCACCTCTTTTGCTCTGAAAAAATATCACCAAAATGAACAATAAACGTTCTTTGAATGTTGAAAATATAAAAGTGGGGATGAAATGGAATGTTATATTTAAATTAGAAGTTGGCATGAATGCCTACTTCTACTTTTGGTTTCCTGATGTCAATAGATTCTGGCAAGACTATATTCTATTTTCATTTTCTCAGTTCGTTTCCTGATGTCTTTATCTCTTTACCTCTTCCGGCTAGATCTCCGCTGATAGCTCACTTCATCTTATTTTAGTCGATCTATTCTTTAAATACGGATTAGTATTAAATTCATGGCTCTGGAATTTTATTTTTCTCTTTTTACTATTTCCGATTTATCTATGACCCCCTCCTGTGGAAAGTAAAGAGAATTTTTAAAGAGGGCGTGGTCTATTTAATCCCATAAATTATGTATTACTTTAACCATAACCGAATTTTACTTCCTTTTTATCTTTCTTCCGGTTATCAATGGGTTAAATATAAGATGAGACTAATTAATACCAATATAGCGAAAAATGAAGTCTTGTGTATGTATGCATAAATGAGGTATCTAAGATTCTTAAAATCTATGTAAATTTCGGCCTTCAAAAATGTTGAAAAGTAAAAATAATTAAACGAGACGCAGGATATTTACGGATTTCCTTCGCATTATCCAATCGAAAATCGAGAAGAAAAACTGACGGTCCCAGATCCTACTTTACTTTACAGAGTAGGAAACGACGGAATGTTATTATTAATTTATAAAAAATAATTATTATTACATTCATACATACACCTCAGACAGGTTACAAAGCAGGTGGGTGTACAATACTGAGAGTATGGTTAATGATACTGATTACAATTATAGTTACAGAAATTAAAAAGAAAATAACAGGAAAGCTGTATCTGATTATGAGAAAGAATAACTAAACTGATTTTAAAAACTTAGGGATACAAATACAAATTAATTGAGTGATGAATGCTAGTTCAAGCTGGTTTGAATTAATATTTTATTTTTAAACCACTGAATCACATACTTCCACAATAATCAATACGCCGAAGTAAGTCGCAGAGGTAGCAAAGTTAATGATCATGCCGTATATCTACTTTTGCGGTTATTTCGATGATAAATTACGGCACTGCGACTAAATAAACGAAGTTTTATTGATACGTAAACAAAAATGTGTTAATTGCTGTGAGGAATCGGTCTACTGCAAGTGTGTGTTCTATCCTCAAGTAGCTAAGTATAGGACATTTTGAAACGCTCAGGAATCGAGGAGGGGAATTCATAACTTCCAAGGAATCTCGTGAATTATCGCAATCCTCTTACCAATTAAATTTCCGTGGATCATAAGCGTAAAAGACAAATTTGGCAACTTTTAATCTTCAGCAAAGCCATTGTGAGGCTAAACGAGCTCGGTTCAAGATGCAGAGTTGCAGTAAGGTGTGCAACATGGACTCAAAAATAAGCCAAAAGTCATGAAAATCACCAGTATTTCACTCATGTGTAGCACCTCTAGCTCAAAGTGTTCTCAAGATCCAGTCGGCGCTGATGAGAAGTAAGTTTTTCGAAGGGTTTTTGTCACTGTTTGAATTATCTTAAAATATAAAATGATCGGTAATAAATAAATGATTTTTCGGGAGTGACGACAACTTTTGGTTGCTTGAAAATATTTTTAATCAGTAGTGAATCATTGATCTAATTCTTATGAAAATAGTGCCTTCAACATGGTTCAAAGAGCGATTTTCCTCCGTTACCTCGGTTTACGGGAAAGCTTGAAAATTTCCCGTTCCCAAGAATGCTCATGCTACGTTTAAATTTGCTACAAGATACAATAAAAATAAAATTTTTATCTATTCATAAGTACGTGCGTGTACAACATCATAAAAGACAAAAAAAAGAAAAAATACCGGGAAAGATTCTGTTTCTTATTGCTTTCCCGTTTACTCTGTGGTTCCTTATCAGTAGTTCTTCATTCGTTTATTTATTATAAATTTTCACTACAGTACAGGTTCAGGTGACGACGTTAATTTACTCCTCATTTAACAATTAATTCAAATCACATTACTGAGTTTCACGTGAATAAATACAAAACATTGGTGCATGAAAACATCGCTAACTAACCGCAATTATTATTCATGATAATTTATAAACAGCGTTGTTTAAAATGTTGAATGATTTTGCCGAAAGAGCGAAAGAGATGCGGAAGGTTAAATATTTTCGGCATTTGAAAAAGTCTGAAAACTTAATTTCTAAGTCGGTCAGATATGGGAACAAATCCAGGTAATGCGTTGTCACAGAATCGTCATTGAGGATGAGGAATGTCTAAAAGGAAGGGAAAACACAAGGTTCTCAAGATAAAATACTTCAGGCAAGATTTCTGCGTAGTATTATAGCAATCAAGAAGCAGTACCTTATCTTAATCTAAGTATATTCTTCCATTTCATGATATGGATTTCGTTATCTTCGGCTCATACGCATTGCACTGCTATCTGTCGGTTCGGCTTTACCTTTACTTTCGATTTCACCCTTAATATTGGTGCCGTGATTTCAATTTTCCTTCCTAAAGTTATTAAATCTTTTACACCGTTCTCAACGATCCGCGTAAGTCCCTTCGTTAAAAATTTGGTTATTCGTCTGAAAACCACCAAAAAATTCGTTGACTCGTTAGCCTCCTTTCAATTTGTCCAAGAGACAAATGACACCAGCTACCCTTTCGCCTCAAGTTCTCCACGTTATCGGCTCAATTAAAAAAGTATTGCATGACTGAAACTTTACATTTTCAGGAATAACACACTATACGGTGCAGAGTCACGCAAGGCAATTCTCCTTTATATTGTGGAATATCGTGACCAAAAAACGTTTCGCAGGTTCGAGTGGATAATTCAAATAATTTATTTCCACCGAGATAAGTAGGTCTCCGACCTAGCCAATCATAAGATTTTTAAAACACGTTTCGCTTATCTCCACTCAATAACGCACGAGTACGGGTCGTTCGTGCTCGAGTATTGGTCGTACTAATTTTCATGGTCTTACACTGTCGTAGTGGGCGGTAAAAGGTGACGATTAGATTTTTACGTTATTTGAACTCATGCGTAATTGTGTTATGTTGCCTATTAACTGTGATTTTACGAAAGATACGGATCCATAAGTAATGGTAAATTCTGGTTAAATAAAATTATTCATAAGAAATGCGAAAAATGGAATGGCAACTAGATTTTAATGTAAATAAATACTCTATGGTAAACTTGTTCGAAAGGAAACAATTGAGTCATAACTGCCCGTAAAAAATAGTGGAATGAATATTAATGTAGTCGACTCAGTTGAATACCTCAAAATCACCCTTACAAATAACTTAAACTGGAGCAAATATACTATAATAATTATAATAATAAAAATATCCGGTATAAGCAACCAAAAAGTTCGGTATTATAAAGCGCATTGTATGTAGATGCGATGAAAATGTTAGAGAGCGATGATATTTCACCTTAGTTAGGCCCCATCTGGAATATGCGGCGAGTATATGGGACCCAGCGGATGAAACATGCATACTCAAACTCGAGAAAGTGCGGCGCAAGGCGGTACGATTTGTTAAAAAGTGCTACGATAGAAAAGCAAGCGTTACGCAAATGCTCTCAGACGCAGGTTGGGAATCCTTGAAAGAAAGGAGATTAGAAGCTAGGCTGCGATTGTTAGATACATTCAAAGAGAGTGCATTTTCGGAAGACGTAAATGCTATTATGCGACCCCCTGCTACATCGGCCGATCCGACAATGAGTGTAAAATAAGAGTATTAGATGCGAGGAAAAGTCGTTTTAGGAACTTATTCTTTCCGCGAACGATACGCGACAACGATAAACTAATGAGGTAACTCGTACGCTTGGTGTGTACACCCCCTGCCACACGCCGAAAGGCGGTTTGCAGGGTATTTATTTAGATGGACATGTAAATAATGACATTTATCATGGTCACTCCTTATTGAATGCAATGAAAAGAGCTATTAACAGGGCCAGGGGCGCATCCAGAATTTTCGCTGGGAGGGCTGAGATTACACTTAACGTTGTGATGCGAAATTATTGGTTCTCATCGTAAAAAGGTATTGAAAGTAAAGAAATTGTATGAGATTTCCCCATATTTCTTGACAAAACTCTTGAGAATTAGGTTCAGAAGGACATATTTTTGGAACTATTGGCGGGAAGGGCTAGTGTTCGTCGGCCACCCACCTAGTGCGCGCCTGCATAGGGCCATTTTTCTGCAATTGCGTGTACTTATCTCAATTATAGCATTCTGGATAAGTGAGATACGCAACACCAAACTACCTCACTCCTCATATTCCCAAGAAACCTCATACCCCATTCAAGTTTTGGTAGCCAATGGTTGACGCGTTTAGGTTCCAACCTTAAATTCAATAGATGCGGCCTTGATATTGTGAAAGTCCATCGTACAAGTAACACAGATATGGTACTTACCATACAACATACTTACCGCTCTACCTTTCTTGCCCCCTGCCACGCGCCATTGGCGGCTTGCGGGGTTTAATGTAAATGTAAATGTTAAATTTAAATATAAATGTACTTCTATTGAAAGAGGTCTTGTAAAGCCTCTTGTAAAAGAAGTGGCACATCTTCGTTATTAATTCTAATTTTTACTTAAAGACCTCTTTAAAAATAGACAACAAGGAGAAAAAGAGGCTTTAGATGGAAGATCATTAAAATATGTAATATTCAAGCATTCGATATTTTTGAGGAACATTTGATGTTCCTCGGAGATTTGCCTTTAATATTCAAACACTAGCTTCTCCTCTTCGTTGATGCTCTTCCTATAAACTGCTCCATCCCAGGGTCGATAGGAGTACCGGCCCAAATTTTCCTCGATCGGGAATTTTTTCCTTATTCTCCGCGAGCGTTCATTTACTCAGAAAGCCTTGTTCGTGAAACTCGCGGAAGTAAGGCGCTATTTATAACTTCCGCGAACAGGATCCAAAATTACGCGCCAAATAGCGTTTTTTAAGGGAAATCCAAAGATTTATCTTGCTCTTGGAGAAAGAGGAAGCTTACACAAACCAAGGTGATGAATATTATGTCCGGAGCAAGGTTTCAGAAAGTATGGTGGTAGTATTTTAAAAAGTTTTTGGAGAGTTTAGGTCATTTTGCATTTTACATTTGATGTTAATTATTATGCAGTTTGTTCAATTAACAGCTCAAACCTATCAATTAATACCATTTTTAAGTGCTTCGGTAGCTAAGGTCATATTGTACTCATGGACCCCCACCGGGAATTGAACCCATGACCGCTTTCACCGAAGGCGAACGCGCTATCTACTTGGCTATCCGGTAGCCGGTCTCAGAAAGGTTAAACCGAATGCTCCGCGACAGACATATGTATAATGTAAATGTCGAAGTTACTTTGTGTGCGAAGTCTCTAAATTTTACTTTAAGAATGTGGTGGTTTAACGCAACATTTTTTGAAGAAAACGATATTACACTTCCGACAGTTTTAATGCTAGAATACAGTTTGCCTCATTGCGGAGCAATAAATTTCCATTTCAGGTCTTCGCGAAGTGTACGTAAATGGAGTATAGTGATTATTCAATATTCCTAATAAATAACACGCGGAAACGTTCGCAGAATTAATTTTTGAATATTAAATAATTATAAATTCTTCTTTAAAGTACTTAGGCCTGGTATCATAATTACAATGGAATTCAACTAAAATTTCTTTTAGAGCCCAGTATTATAATGTTTTTTAGAGTTAGAGCGGAGGTTTTTGGGCTTCTCCATGCTAATTCATCACATGCATAGGAGATTTATTATAATATTCACTTTAACTCTAACAAAACATTATAATTAGCCTTAAAGTGAACTTTGGTTAAAGACCATTTTAAGTATGCATTATAATTCCAGACCTTAATCTAAAATAGTAGTTTTAGCTGATGTTGGTGATCCATCGTTCCCACTTCTATACGATAATGGATGGAAATTTATTCATTTGTCTTTCTGCTGAGGATAGAGAAAAATTAATCTTTCCTTTGGTTTTGTCTCAGACTTAGTAATGGCAGTGTTAATTTGAAAGCTACTGTGGTATACCTGATGAATAAATGCAAATGAATGGAATATTGAAATTACTGATTTGAAGCTCTTACCGCTATCACTTATACCTGACAAATTGATTGCGTTTACAGGGGGTGGGTTGGACCCGGTGGATCCCGCAATAAGTGGGACACTTAGCCCCTTAAAGAGTGACTTTCTACAGCCGAGCATCTTTTCATTATCACTTTCTCGTGTTTCATTATGTGCTCATTTGCTCTTATCTTCACTCAGCCTTTCTTAATTTGACCCCACCATCGAAGTACTGGCACTTCATACCTTCCCTTTGTATTCTGAACTCAGGGTGCCATTGGTATTGGCTTGTCCATTGTTCGGTAGGCAATTGATGCCCAAAGTAACCTTCAACTTCTGAAATGTGAAGATTCAACTTCTATTTTAGACATGTGAAGAACAAACGCAGGAATATATTCACCCTCATTCCTTGTTTAATCAAGAATATCCATTAGTGAGGCAATTACAGAGATTCAGGGCAATCGAGCAAACTCAAAATTCAGCATTTGTTCCTCTGTCCGAATTCCTTTTCTCAGAAGCGGGTTTGGTTTGCAATAGGTGGAGTTTGTTACCCCTACATCTACATAAATACCCTGCAAGCCGCCTTTCGGCGTGTGGCACGGGGTGTAAACACCAAGAGTTGGAAATACCTCTTTAATTTATTGTTACCGCGTATCGTTCGCGGAAAAAAATGAGTCCCTAAAAGGACTTGTCCTCGTATCTATTTCTTTAATTTTACGCTCCCTGTTGGATCGGTCGAAGTAGCAGAGGGATCGCATAATACCATTTGCGTCTTCCTAAAATGTACTTACTCTGAATTTATCTAACAATCGCAGCCTAGATTCTAATTTCCTTTATTTCAAGGATTCCCAAACTGTGTCTGAGAGCATTTGCGTAACGCTTGCTTTTCTATCGTAGCACTTTTTAACGAATCGTACTGCCCTGCGCTGCACTTTCTCGAGTTCGCGACCATTCGTTTCATCCGCTGGGTCCCATATACTCGCCGCATATTCCAGATGGGGCCTAACTAAGGTGAAAGATCATCGCTCTCTAACTTTTTTATCGCACATACCTACAATACGCTTTATAAAAACAGAGCTTTTTAGTTGCTTTACCGCATATTTTTCGAATGTGTGCTCCAGTTAAATTAGATCATTACCGATCATCTTTCTCAATAACTCTGCAAAATCCCAGGGTTGTCAATTAACCAATACGACACATTTAGAATGTGAAGGAATAACGCATTAATCTGACTTGATGAAACCAGTTTGAAAGTCACATAATTTACCAATGCCGTCTAGGCTTTAGGTTAGTCCCCGATGCCGACGGTGAGCTAGAAAAGTATAATTAAATATTTTTTTTTCATTTGTCATTAGCATAGCTTCGTTTTAAGCTTTTATACCATAAAAACGTGCATTATTTGTCAAGCACCGGTACCGTAACATTTTAAAATATAACCAGAAATTCGCTGAAGGCGTTGTCAGGAATGGATTTCTCGTAGTCCTTGGAAACTTGATCTAAATCACTTTCCCTGTCGACATGTTAATCCGTTTTCCTTTTCTTTTCGTCGCTCGAGGGTAATTTGAATGAAATTTGTCATTTAAATCTCTCCTTGTACATTTTTTCCGAGGATTCTGCCGCTCTAACATTTCCAATTGGGGACAAGCAGGGAATAGTATGGCGGAGTAAATACAACTGTCAAATCTCAGAAATTTCAAACAAAGATAGTTCAGTTATGGGTAAAAAGTTGGTAACGGCACATCAATTTGGACTACACACTAAGTCATTTCTTTATTAGCACGAAATTGAGACTGAAAAGTCTTTTTAAATAAAACTCATCGTCATTCCCTTTCAAGATTGAGGACATTAGTACTATGAAAAAGGATGAATTATACTATGCGTTTCCAATAATCCTTAGTCAAATACCTGCAAATACAAATGTGGGAAAAACAAGAAAACATGAAACGACAAACAAGGCGGGGATACTGAAGATACTAGTTTCATTAAACCAATTTTTTTTGTACCAGCACACTGACGTAACCAATAATCCAGTTCCAATAATGTCATCAAGCGAAAAAAGTACTTTTTTGATTTGGTGGTGGTTAAAAAAGAAAACGAAAGAACTGGATACATACTCTAATTCATGAAAGGCAACATAACAGCTATGCTGTTGCCAAACAACTATCTGTAGATTCTGAAACATTTCAGAGATTCTATAGGAAGTCATGCGAGCATGGATATTTTTCAACAGCTTCCACTAGTTTTGTACTATAAATTTCATCTTCCTCCGGCATAATTCGTGGCGCGTGTCGAAAACACACGTTGGAATAGACAGACTTCATGAAACCATTACGATGAGCTTCTGGAAATGTCGGTTGTGCAATCGAGTGTTTGCGAAAAACAGTGGCCTAACTTCTCAGCATTTGTATAACATGGTTTCTTGTATCAAAAGGTTTGTTTCCTGAAATCCACTTCTTTAGTGGACGATATGCCCAAGCAGCCCCGCGCCGTCCTATGGGTGCAAGGGGTGCACCGCACCCAGGCAGCGGCAACTTGGGGGTGGCAACAGAACCGTAGCCAACCGTATCTATTATTACAACACACAATACACACACATCTAGGAAAAATTATGAAGTGAAATTAAAGATTGGCAAACATTTAGAGTAAAGACTTAGGGATAACTCAAAACTAAAAGGGAATATCAGTTCAGTGGATTTTATCAAAGTTATTTATGTTGCAATACAATTTTTATTATAAACTTTCATATTTAGTTCCGAAAAATAGATTTTATACAAATCATATAATTTTAAGTTATGCGCACTGCGATAATAATGTTACTGGAAAGTAATGCGAACTACTAATAATTTAATATTCTGTATGCTGACTATTTACTATATCAGTATACGGAATATGCATATTTAATTGTTACTGATGTTCTGTGAACAATATAAGCTGTGGAACGAGTCACAAAACATTGGGTTTTCAAAGTATTTAAAAATAATTTTTACCTGCAAATCAGGAAATATATGGTTTTAGTATTTAATTTTAAGGGGCGGCAAATTATGTTTGCACCCGGGCTGCAGATAGGCCGGGAGCGGTTCTGTGCTCAAGGGTATGTGAGAAACCAGCCAAACCTACTCATAGCTCCTCACCCTCTTCCTCATCCTTATGGCAGGGGTTTGCAGCCCCGTACCCTCTTGGCATCAATAGCCCGTTCCCCCCTATCCATTGTGATAAGACATAAATTCTTAGGTCAGGAATGGCGAACCTTTTGCGGCAAGTGTGCTATATGTCATTGAGATTAAGGGTTTGAGCGAGATGCTGATAATATCAATTTATTTTGTCAACCATGGGATTGATAAGCTGTAATTGACGTAAGGAATTGTTAATTATCATTAATAATGAACAGAATCGAAATTTACTACATACCAAAGATATTACCGTTAGAGTTCCGCGTGCCATAGGTTTACTATGGACGTTCATGAACAGGTTTGGCAGGAAGGCATGGCCGAAATGGAATAGGTCGGATATGTTGCCGAGACACGTTAATTTGAATACTTCGAGTACGGCTGCCCTAGGATGGGATCCTTTCCTTCGTGGAGAGGTTAAAAAGCTTATGGTGATGGTAGATTTTAGGCGAATTTTACATGTGTATCCTTACCCCAGCAAACCTGTGATCATACCCTGCGTCAGGCGGTAAACAATCTCAACTAAACCATTTTATATCTTACAGTAAAATTAGCCTCTCATAGGAATATACTCCAAAGAAAAAGAAATAGCGAAGTCTCTAAGATTTTGGGTTAAGATTTCCCGTTTATCGAGCGGTTTCATCATATTTATTCATTCTGTATACTGCTTTTCATGAGTATGTTAAAATGTGTAATTATGTAAACAAAAGTGATTATTAAACGTGTCAAAATTAGACGCAGAAATGAAAAAGAATAGTCTGCCGTAGCCGGGAATCGAACCCGGGTCTTCCACTTTTCGGGTGGATACTCTGACCTCTACCCCGAAGAAACGGTCTACCATTCAATTTCTTGGGCCATAATGGTACATGTATGTACCATCTGTCAAAATTAGTAAAAGAAAATTATCTAGCCTTGGGTATCGGTCGCACGGTTCTTCCGTGCTATGTTATTCACCTTTCCCTTATCCTAGAAATTATCTTGCGGTAGTTTCAAATGCATGAGCTATTGATGATCCAAAAAAAAATAGAAACTGACCATTAGGGAGAGTGAGTGTGGCAGGGAGCGACCTTAAACCTCCCGCGGATGAAATTCTGAAGCCGGCCCTGCCAGAGACAGAAAAATTGCCCACTCTCTTACATATTTCCCAAGTGTTAGTATTTTATAAATTCCTCGTCATAGACGTCCACATTGTTAAAATTTCTTCAATTGATTTCTTTAGTATGCGTTACACACGAGACTTGCAGCTCATTCGCAAAGTCCAGAGGTAATCGATTTAAATTTTGATGGCTGTCTTACCCCGTATTTGAATCGGTGCAGAAATTCAATTCTTTATACCTCGAGTGATTTAGGCATTCCTCAGAGTCTTTCCATTTATTATCATCCGACTTCATACTTGCTAGTTATAGTTTCGTGTATTTTTTGAAATTTTACAGTCACAACTGCTGTAAGCTCTTGGTAGATTTGTGTCCTATGACTATCTCATGGTCGTTTTCCTTCCAAGATAACCAACAACTATCTTTACGTCATCAAAAACCTTTGTCCCTGCATATTTCTTGGTGGTTTTCCAAGCCTGCTTACAACCATCCTTTTCTTTATAAATCCAGCCCCTCTCAATAGCATACCTATTTACTACTTCCTTTGTCCTTTATTCCTTCAATGAAAGCCCTTTCCTTTTCCGCCCCCGCCTGCACTTCCTCGTTTGTTTTATCAATCCCATATCCTTTTTCTTTTGCATACGAGGCTCACGATTCAAATGCTTCCACTTCCTTTACATATTCTTTTCCTAAATTCCTCTTCAATCCTATATTGATTGAGAAGAGGTAATCAAAAAGAAATATTTCAACTGGCACTTTTTCTGAAGACCCACTACTGTTTCATTATTCTAATATCTTGAGTAATTCTTCCTTTATAAGAAGGGACGTTTCCAAACACGAAGATTCTTCGGTTAACGAATAACCCTGTTAATGAATTTTTCGATTACCTAATGTTAGATAATGCCGCTGTTTTTAGGAATTGGCTAACGAATGCTTTCGTACATTTTCGCGTATGCACTCGAAGAATCCAGAACTACTGAATTACATTTGATGCCGTCAATTTTTGTTTGCTAGACATATTATTATATAACACCCATATAACATAAGGGTGTGGTATGTTTTTGCCTTTTATTTACGATATTTTTTTGGTTCAGGACCTCATGAGAAATTTAATTCCGTCTAGAGAAGATTTGGACTGACATTATGTTGATTCCAGAACGAGTCACCTTCGCTAGCAGATGTCTCATTGCTCAAGAATCACTCCACAAGATTAAGTTTATCTATCTTCTCTATCTTTCCTTCATCCATATCAAGAGCCATTTCCTACCACTGCATCTTGATGAATGACGTATCTCTTGCTTAAATATTTGTTCAGGATAGAGGTAAATCAGTTTTTTTACTTTTGTATCACATTTGTCTTCTGTTTGATTATACAGAAACTACTGTGGTACGCACTGAATAATGGCATTCACCGTAAACATTCCATATTGGACCCAACGAAAAGTATTATAGGGTATAGGGTCATTGTGCTAAACTCACGCACTTGTAGCATTTAGTCCCAATCAGGGAAGCAAGAGCAAACTATCTCATTCCTCAACTTGCCTCGTACACCTCATTCCGTCTCCAGGGATTTGGGTAGATAAAGATGAGAATCCACTCCGGATTCGGGCGAATAACTTTAAAGAAAGATCATTAGTTAGCAACTCCATATGTCTCATACATTCAGATAATACTGAATCACATCCTTTGTCTTGAGCAATGTCCTTACGAAGAATCCATTAGAGATTGCGAATGGAATAGTGCGATGTATCAATTCCATTATCAAACTTCACGTTTCGTAGCTTGATACGGTCTTCGAGATCAGTTGAATCGACTCACAATGGCGAATGTAAACTCGAAAGCCGTATTGAAAACCAGAAACTTTCACAGTTGTGAATATTTTTATAAGGCCACGGTATTTAGATCTGTCTCTGCTTCCTTGAAAAGGGTCAATATTTAACGCGAAGTGAGTTCAATATATCTCATAGAAGTGTCTTGTTTGATCGATATCGGTTTCTGGGGATTCAGGACTGTGGCTCAACCCTCCCGGGACACCACAGGTCAGCAGTTCTACAGTGTCATCTAGGGTGCTCAGGCTATTTTGTTGAATTAATTGTCGCTCATTATTTCGTCTCTTGACCTTTGCAGAGATTGCTTCAGGAGGAGAATTTTGAGGAATTGGCACTTAAAATGCTCCTGCGTTAAAAATCCCATTAACTCGTGTCCCAGTCTCGACCGATAACTTGTGTATGTATGAACTTTAACGGATACAAATCGAACGATTTGAGAATAACGCCTAAGATTTGAGATGAGAAACTTCTAATTCATTTATTGTTGTTTTACTTGTCTTATATTTAGAGAACGTGGTAGAAATTGAAATCCTGCTGTATTAAACAATCATTATTCAATAATTGAATTTAATTTATTTTACAGAGTAATGGATAATATGACCTGTACCAGAAAATGCACGCTAATCTTGATAGACTGGTTTTCTGATAAAAGAAGGTTTTAAGTGCCAAAAAATATTTTATTCAGCTTGAGGAATCACTCAATACCTGTAAAAAATGTATTAGATAAATGTAGATACAAATTCAAGTAGTTGATAACTGTAATCATTGTTCAGAAATCGAATTAGTTAATCGTTTAAAATATTTATATTTTATAAACAATAATAATTACAGTTGGTAGTTGCATGTTAGTGAGTTAAGATCTGAATTGCTTTATGTTTTAAAGCAGCTTTACTTTCTTGAATATATTTGTCCAATAACTATTTTGAAAGTTACCAACTCGTAGTCGTCTTTTGATTTTGGAATATAATACGTTATAGTGTGTTGGGATGGCGCCTATGCCTCTAATATCCGGCGCTTAAAAGGTACTCAAAGTTATTAGAGTAATGCTGCATGCCCTCGAAAAAGTAGCCATCCTTTCCACTATATGCAAAGTTGAAAATTCCTCCGCTTAGGTGTCATTTTGTTTACGAAGTTCTAGAATTTTTTCGATCGCATGGTGATATTTAGAACCCCTGTTTATTTTTATACTCTTTAAGAAGGGCTTTCTGTTTTGAAACGTCTATATCCAACGTTAATATTTCTTAGCAGTTTTTTTACGTCTATAGCTCCTAAATTGTTCTCTTTATTATCTTAAGATGTTTCTTTCGCGCCTGAGAGAATTTATTCGTCGATTGGCTTTTTTCTTAAATTAGTATAGAAGTTTATATAAAAACTTTTTTTTCATTTTACTTACACTTAACTTGTTTTCCATCTAAGATTTTCCTTATATTGGAATTTCCATGATACTGTATATGTATCATTCTCTGTTGTGTTATATTGAAACTTTGAAGTCAGTGAAGAATGAAATTTAATTTTGTATAGGCTACCTGATGATTGGCAGTTACAACGAGGATATGCTGAGATAATACATAGTTGGTTTTATTATCTTAATGAAGACAAGAGTGAATAAGTACTTCGCTCGCGCACGCTGACGAGGACGTGTTCTAGGGCACGGCCGAATTTCATGAAGGTTTATCACCTCAAATGGGTTTAAAGAGTACCCAAGTTAAAGAAGTAGGGTGGCGAACCGGGGGTGCGATTATGTAACTTTTTCAGCTAATGACATCTCCAAAATTTGCGATAAATCCCCAGGTTTACATGGCGAATACGTGCAAATGGGTAAAACAATGCGGATTTATCGCGAATTTCGGAGATGCCATTAGCTAAAAGAGTTACGTAATCGCACCCCTGCGGTACGCGTGCCCTAAGAGGGCGAAAGAGTTGTTTTGGCACGTGGACCTCTGATGCTGCTTTACTTTTCAGCATTTAAACATGTAAGGTCTAGAGTAAACAAATTCGAAATCCATCAATTAATAATTTTAATCAATTACCATAAAGTTGTTTTCAGCATCTTTTGCCACGCTTTGGTTCCAAACTGGCTCGCAATTCCTTTTATTTTATGAAATATGGCACTCTTCCGACGAAAGTTTCACCATCCTTAAAACAGGGGTTCAGCACGGGAATTTTTTCCCACCTGCTTCCGAGGATTTTTCCTTTTTCGAATCCCGGCAAAGAGAAAACGGAAAAAACGACCAATACTTCTTAAGAAACAAGCGGGCATTTGGTTACCATCTGAAACAAATACTTATATTTACATATTTTTGGGTCCTAAACCACATGTATTACTTGAAATGAATTTAAATTTGAAAATATTCTCCTTATCTTTATTGTATATACGATTAAATTCGTTTCTCCTCACGCAATTTCGACGTTGAATCATATGAATGTAAGTTATTTCCCACTCGTGTGACATCAAGATTTGATAGGCGGCCGCTCAAGTTTTCTGTGTGGCATACGGTGTAACTGTGGCCGTGCAAAGGGTAAAGGTTCCCTGGAATTAAAAATCTCCCCTCCCTGGCCATCCCTAATACCTCTACGTTTATATTTCTATCGACCCAATTTACTTTTTCAATTCTATGCCATACCCAAATCTCTAATCTTTTCGTGTTTTTTGTAAGGTCCACGTTTCACACCCATGCAGCAAAACACTTCGTACCAAGGATTTTACCAATTTTTTCGTGATTTCATTATCGAGACCACTAGTCATCGCTTCATCACGCTTAATCTTTTTATAGAAAATCATCCCTCGTATAGAAAAGCATCCTTTTTATACAAAATAGATTTATTACTCTCAATGAATCGACTAAATGTATTTCTCGATCAGTACATGCAGTTATTTTAAACAACCACATTGCTATAGCGCCAACAATACGTGGTGATTGCATAAAAAGCGGTAAAACTTTTGTCAGTAGAGCATTGCGACGAGTTTGCAGTTGAAAATCTCGCACGGTGTCACCCATTCAGCTGATCAGGAAAACGTCAGGAATGACTCAGCTTAGCTGAATGCATCATCGTGGGATGTCGCAAGTCCAGGAAGTAGTAGTGAACCGCTCAGCGGCTAGTTTGGAGGTCATCGAAATATCTGCGATGGCTTGGAAGACCGAAGTCCTCTAGAAAATCATAGGAACAGCTGTGCGCTGCGGGAAATATCTTGAGGTTTTTTCGTTCCCATCTTCGGTGACATTTCCAACCGAGAGAATTCCTTTAACTGCGATAAGGTTCATTCATGGCAGTCCTCGTCCTGCTCCCGCCGTTTCCTCCTTATTTATCTCTTCAAAACCAGAGCCGTTAGACGAAAGAGGCCATTACTAGCCACGAGTAGAAGCCGACGTAAATATGTTAATGGTCTTAGTCACGTTCTGAGTACACAAGCAATAGTCATCGGCTTCGTGATTGGGGTTTGTTTATGGATGGTCTATTTGCTCTCCAAATCGCTGCAAACACGCTGAATCTTTCCTTTAAACAATAAGGTAACTGAAGCACAATCTGAGCCTGATATACTAACTGACGAGAAACAGTTGTAATCGATCAGTTACGGGAAAACATCGCGTAAAATCTCCAGATGTTACTGATGAAGAATTGTTCGGTATTCTATAGTTACTATGTAATTATATATCGTGATTTTCAAGTGCTAAAATGGTATAAACTTTAAGTCCTGTATAACAAGCGGAAAAGAAATGCAACATTCAAATGTTATTAGGTCGTACAATGATCGATTAGTAATGTCTACTGGGACTGATAGGTAAGGTAGATTTGACAGGGTTCTTACTTTTCTCTAGGATCCCTTTTCATTAAGGAAAATTATATTAGTCAACAATTATGTATTATTCAGCTAGGTGGATCATTAAGAAGTTTCTTTCGCAAAAGAGTTTTCAATGAAGCATTTTCTAAATAGTCCTGGCAAAACATTTAATCAGCTTTCGTTTCTCTCCCCATTGGCGAATAGCAATCTGGCGAAAAAGAGGTAAAGTGACATCGCGTGTAAAGGCGTGCACCAAGGAAATGAGTGACCGGGACTCGAACTCGGGTCTCGAGTCCTGGTTCCGTCAGATTTTCTTCATGTTCGTTCTCCTTGGGATATGTTAGACATACACGTATCTGTTTTCGAATAACTCGGATAACATTTTTAAGTCCTATGCATTTATTCTAACTAAAAGTTTCTGGAAATTTGTCTAGGAACTTCTCAAGAGTCAGCGTTTTACGTAAAAATATCCATCTAAATTGGTTAACAAATCCCAGATGATCCCCCAAGCTTGCAGCTGATTCTCAAGTCCAGAGTGGTTTAATTCCGTTAATAGGACCGGCAGATCCGAAGTGAAGGCGCAATACCAAATAATTCTGAAAAGTTTTGCTTGAGGGGTGGAGTTGAAGAATTAAAAATTTTCTAGCGCAATATTTTTTCTCGTTGTTCCTGCACCCGTACCTGGATGAATGGAAAATTTTCCATTTGTTTATTTGGTACAGGATAGAGGAAATGTATCTTCCATTTACTTTTGTCTCAGTCCTATGATTGCACGAGAACCAGTGAGGTATGAGTGATACCAATGACATACATTTTGTTCACTCCTTCTTATGAATGATTTGGAAAGTGTTACTCATAGGTTCTTAACGCTGTGTGGACATCCATCCATAGCAACCTGTCTCAGAAGGAAAGCAAGGGCAAATTACCTCACTCCTCATTTTGCCTAGTCGTCTCATTCCCTCTCCAAAGGCTTCTTTAGTTAATGGTGGAGGGGATGAAGTTTAATCCTGCCTTCGGGTAGTAGAAACAGATATTTCCTAAATTTTTATATGCAGTACCCTGTCGCCAATGAACTTTGCATAATACTGCATATGAACCGCATACGCGTTGTGATGAGTTACATTCAGCATCAGCGTATTCTGAAATTGTCTTAAAGGAAGAGTATTTGACGTTATTTAATCTTCTGAGAATGAAACTCCGGAATATTTTTAAGGAGTTAATACCTGTTCATGAAAGCATATGTAAAATAATGTTTTGCTTAAAAGGAGGCGAAAAGCCTTCTCTAAGATGTTTTAAAGTGGGGCACGTGCGCCTTATCTCACCACAAAATCATCACTGGAAATCACGATTCTTAACACGGAGATCGAAATCTTAGTCGGGGATTGACGGGCAAAACTGAATGAGCGTTTAATATAGGAAAAAATTCCCATTCGGAAATGCACAAAAAGAAATACTATTTGCGTAAGTTAAATCATTGCAGACAGGGAAATCGATCACATTCAACAGTATAATCACAGAGGAAAAAAGGATGAGATGCTGAAATATCAATAGGTGAAACCTTTATTTCTGGTGAATGCTAAGGAGAAGCCCAAAGCTTCAGTGGATGTTTTCCAAAGGCTTTATCGATTGGGAATTGGACGTTCGTTATTGCGAAGGATCCGCTGTTAAGGTACGACCTCATTTTACATGATAAAGGACGACGAGCTTGATTGAATAATACATGTTTAGTTCGTGAATCTTTAATCAGTCACAAAAATTAATGGTTAGTTAATTATATAAGGGGTTGTCCTAATATTTTTGACCATCATTAGCAGTAACGACTGATGGAGATTTCACGCATAGTCCTACGAATTTAAATCAGACGTAATGCTGTCTTTGCGCAGAATGTTAGCTAAAATTGTTATCTGTCCTAATTTCGCTTTCTGACACAATTTTTCGTTTTACACTGGTTGTACAATTTTAAATTTAATACATGAGCACCCGTAATTTAAATCTGGAGTATAAGGCAATTTCTCCAACGATTACATTCGTTTACCTACGTAAATACACTTCTGACGTTTACTATTTGATTTAAAGCAATGAGACACTTAAGTACGGCCTGAGGATTCCAGATGCGGCCTAATGATTTTTTATGCAGCCAAAAGGGTCATGCGGCCACCGATGGAACAAGGCCCCCTCCTCTACACTAAACTGTGCATGAGGCCGTTAAGGGTTCGGCTTCGCCTTCGTATCTGATATTCAAACCCCTTAGGACAGGGTTATGGAACCCTTTGTCGGAGACTTACATGCCAATGTGGTGCCAAACCATAGATTGAATTGCCGATATTAACTGTTTGTTACGTTTTTTTGTTGTAAACTCGTAACTCCTTAAGTCGTAACTACAACAATAAATATCGTTTCTTTAAGATAGTTTCGATAGCAGTGTATCAGAAATTATCAAAACCCTCGGCTGGGAATCTCTAAAGGATAGAAGAACCAAGTATAGGCACAGTTTATTCCAGAAATTTTTAAGTACTGATTTGCATGACGAAATACGCGATGTCGTGATTCCCGTTCTCAGCGAGCGCGATTTCTGAAACCAGACGACAAAGAGGCTTCGCGAGATTATAGCGAGAAGAGATAGATATTACTGATCTCTGTTTCCTGGTAGCATTAGGGATGCCGAATCATGTAGCTTATTAATAGGTTAGGTGTTTTCACCCCCTGCCATACGCCGTACGACTTGTACAAATGTAAATATAAACTACGCTGTGGTGAGGTGGTGGAAAAATACAAACTTTTCTCGATAAATAAGGCAGAGCAAAAGGATGCAAGGGCAACTATTTTATTATGTCAATGATAGGATTGGAATGTTACAATTGACGTAATTAATTACCATTACTTTTGAACTGAATCCAGATAAATTTACTTTAGGGCTTCATATTTTAAGCGAAGAATACTGAAGTTGTTCTATTTCTTTTTCATCAAAGATAGTGCCGTCAGAGTTCCGCGTTCGAAAGTAATTCTAAGTAATAATATTCTAAATAAATAAAAATAATTTGGCAGTGTCATTGGTTCGCCACCCCTGCCTTATGGTTTTAAACTGGCTTAGATATTTATTTGAGAAGTAGTGAGTGTTTAGGGGTACTGAACACTCGGATAAGTAATAACCATATGAGAACAAAAGGCATTTTACAGTTTAGGCAGCACGAAGATAAAAAATATTCAATCCCCATTTACGAATCAGAAATTGACAAGAAAGGTATGACTAAAAAATTGAAATAAATATATATTTATTTTCTAGTATCCTGTCTTCTTTATTATAGATATTTTTCTTTTAAATTGGGGAATATTTTATCAAGAGCTTACGTATATTTATCACAAGTAAAGACCAGAGTCTTTCCCGAAGTTATGTAAAATTAAATATTCATGTGTTATTTTGTCCATATAGAGCTGTATCTATAATCCAGTCCTCTCAACAAACAAACAGTTCTCGACATCGAGCATATGTTTTGACGCCTCATATTTTTTTAAGTCGCACATTGGTATTTTTTCTTTGGTTATCTCGGTATAGGCCAGACCTTGTTGAAAACCTGATGTGACGAGATTTATTATCTTAGAATAACAAAGTCGTGGAAGAACGAGATTCTACCGATCGTCCTTCGGCGTCCTCCAGCCCACCAGAATGAGCATTAAAGCGTTCGCTTAGAACGTCTGCATTATCAGAAAGCGTTGTCAAGTAAGTTGTTGTTTACGTTGGAAACAGCGAGCTAGCGGAGTGATTCAACTCAATTCCTCGCAGTTTAGCAGAGAGAAGTACTGCAATTTTTTATTCAAAATGGAAATGCAGTTTCTATCGAGGCGAATGGAAAGCCAAGATTCATTCCGGCAAACGTCATTCTCGTTTGACTTAAATGAGAACTGTGAACTGTATCTTGCAAGGTAATGTTGTTATGCGAGTTAAGATGTATGAAACTGTGAATGGAGTCTAGAGAATGTAAAGGTCTCTTGAAGAAAAATCAATGTCGGAAAAACTCTTTAAGGGTCGATCAGATTCTATCGATTTAGCGTAATTATGGAGATTTAGGACTTTTTAGGTTGTTCGGATCGTTCAAAAAACTACGTATTCGGAGAGTATGGTGATATTAGGGGTTCCAACGTACGTTTTCTGATTGTAAGTTGGGTTTATCTGGCTGAAATTTATTTAAAAAATAACTGTATTGATTAAATGGGATTCGACCGAATGTGTGTGGATGGGCAAGAGACTATAAAATTGAAAAATTCGGATAAATCAAAGAAAATCATCTTGTTTCCAAAAAGTCATTGATGGAAACTTGCAACAATCGTAACTATGAATAAATTCAACAAATAAACAAAGCCATAGTCAAGAAATTAGATCGAGAGGAATTACTCCGAGAGAGAGTTTTATTTTAATTTTAATAAGGAAGAGAAGTACCAACATTAAAGGTTTGGGTTGTTGATATTCCATTAAATATTTCTATTATATTTTTTGTAGTCAGTTTAACTGAAAAATGTGGAGCTACTTCGTGAGCTGTTTATACGAATTGTAACGCAACATGGCGCCGTTGTATACACTTTTTAACGGGAATAAAATAATAAATCCCACTATCCGAATGGGCTCAAAGTTTTCACCGAGTTTAGGAACGGATTTTTTGCAGAATATGGTACATACTTTTCAGCCTATAGAATTACAAACACATTCAGCCCGCAAAACTATTTCTAACTTCTTTTCTATCCTGGTTACTTGTTTAATTTTGCTAGTCGAAATCTTACCACTGAATTGCGAAAATAGGAATGAGCATTCCATTATATAGGAAAATATTTGTCCTTACTCAACGATTATTATGTATCAATAAAATTTCGAATCGAAAACCTGGGAAGTTTTGGAAGAATATTTAAGCAGGAGCTGAAGCTATAATATATCCCATCTTGCTGACTGATTAACATTTTTTGGTTGTATTAGTTTTCGGCTTTTATTGAAACAAATTTAGGTTCTTTACTTTTTGTAAGTTGAAAATCTCCTCCAAACCGTATGTCCATTTTTATGAGACAGTAAGTTTAAATTGAAACAAGATAAGCATAAAACATCCAAATTAACCGTGCACCATCAATTTTGCGACTCTTGGAATTCCAACGGGTATCCTATGGAAACGAGCATTTTTACAAACGCCTATCGTGATTGCAGCGCTACGCTTTAGAGCGCCTTTTCCTCTTGCGGTCAATAGTGGCATTTTCCCTTACACAATTTCACTTTCGTAGCTGTATGTAACCGCAGAATCGGTTAAAGGAAATCGATGAAAGCAAACACCAGTCAGAATTCCTCTGGGAGGTATAGCTGTCACTTTGTATGTAAACGGAAATCGCTGGTTGCAGACGCAAAAGGTTTCCAATTTCGGGGTTATCGTTTCTAGAACGTGCATGTATTTTTTTACAAAGGAGGACCGATTTTTAAATTTCGCCGTAATTTGGTAACTCATGAAAGTGATGATGAAATTAGAAACTTCTAAGGATGCCTTTCGACGGGTGGTAGGCGATTGTGTTGTCTAACCATTATTCCCGCTCTGTCACAGTCGCGTATTGTTCTTTGGAAAATTTCGGAACGACCGATCCTAGCATCTTTCCCTGTTTAATTAGAAGGGCGTGATTGGACAGGCTGGGTGAATGTGTAATATCTGCTACGTTTTCTAGAAAGCATTTTCCATGAAGTTGAGTGATTTTAAGCTGAAGTTGAATTTTCACTCTTCCAACGATGCTAAGGAGCATCTTGAAAAAACTTACCTATTTATCGTACCGAAACTCGCAAGGCATCCTTATTTGATCCAATTCCAAAGTGGGACAAGGGTGCGCATCGAAGGAGATCGATTCGTTTAAGTCGCATCTCCCATGCACTTCATCTGGGCCGTAACAGTTTGCAAGGTCTCACAGCAATAATCGCAATAAAAATACCAGTGGCGGGTTAATTTTAATCGTATAAGCAAGGCAAGAGAATGAGTAACCCCTTCCGATCCAATTCCAAAACCCAGCAATTCCCAGAGCCATATCGGAAACGGTTCGCCATTCCTTGCTGAATGTCGTTGTCCATTGTTGCTAGTTGAATTATTGAGAGGTGCCAACTAGGGAATTTAAAACAAGTATTTCTAAATGAAACAATGATTGACGACTCAATCATTATCGGGCCTTGTTCTGGTAGATATGTTGTAAGTGCAGACAGAATAAATGTGATAAGGAATAATCTTTTATGCTTGAGATGACCATTAAGAAAATGTACCCCATGGGTGCCATCTTCTTTCAATATACATTAATTCCTTGATAATGTGGCCATTTTAAACCAACCTTAATCACGACTCGTTCGATTTAAAAATCTTTAGCAAAAGATATTCCCACTAACCCTACGTCATTCTCCTTAGATTTTCCTACCCACGGATTCGAGATGTAAATTTGGAGCTGAGTGAACTTGAGGTTACCGGGGTGAAAGTTATTTTAGCTCTTCTCAAAGGCTCGTCTTTACGGAGCGAGAATTTTTTTATCTCGTTTAAAAATATCTCTGGCCGTAACTTCGATGAAATTGAGTTCAATCTCTTATTTTCCGAAGATTATGGGAAAGAAACAAATTTATAAGTTTTATTTGTTCAGACGTCAACAGAACTGACCTATTTCCTTCCTCTCTGCCGGATGGGGATACCAATCTCCTTTTCGTCAGATTTATATCCGGGCGTTTTAGAAATGTGTCAGGTATAGTGAATTTCACATTTATCTTCCATTTAAGACTCTACTTAGATATGTCTGCACGATTGTTACCGAGATTTTCGTGGTGTGGAAAAATAGTGAAAATTGCTGGTGTGAATAAGTCAAAAGGATAGGCAATGACGTGTTTTTCTTCGTACAAATTGCTTCTCGTGACTCACCGTTTGGCTGTATGAATTCGAAATTGGTTTGCCAATCCCACACGACAGGAGGGGCTTAAAGAAGTAATACGGTAACAAAATTCTCTTTTGTTGTTTTATTTGTAGGTAAATTTTAAAATTTCACTGATATTTAATAACGCTATGTCAATTATAATAAGTTTCCTGGGCACCGCACTAAATCTAGCATAAATTGATGACTTTTGTTAGACACTTCTATCCCGCTTCTTCCTCGTCATTGATCTGATTGGCTCCGTACATTTTCTTTGCCATTCTTTTCTGTAGTTTGACTTTCTTTTCATTTCATTAATCTTTTCTCCGTCACTTTCCATAATTTATTTTAAATATTCTAGTCTATTCCTTCTCTCCTTCCATTAGATTATCACTCCTATCCAATATGTTTTACTCCTAGTGAAATTTTCAAATACTCAAGAAAAATCTTCCAGTCTTTAATTATATAATTATCCAATAATCCTCCAACTCCAATAATCTAATTCGAGTCCAGTTCATGTTTACTTCCGCTGATATTGTAACTCATAAGTTGATATTGCTGCTATATTCATTAATTGAAAATATCGACGAGGAACTGCTGGTATCTACTCGGAAAATATCGCAGATTTTTCAAGTCCGCAAAGGTCAGGATTTAGATAAGCCGATATAAAAAGGTAAACTCGTTACTTAAGTGTATCTGAGGACGTTAGAACGCTTGCGAAACCGTCGTACATACAATAAAAATTCCGTAGAAATATCAGTATGACTTAATCGTATTGTCTTTCCTCGAAGTCACGCCTTCAGATATCAACTTCATCACAGTTATAAAAATCTAAACTCCTGTTTAGCCACAATATAATGAAATTACGTTCACCTTGAATGAATAAATTGTATCTAGGTAGTATTACTCAAATTTATTCACTTAGTGAGCTTTCGAATTTTTAATATGTTGCACGTGACAAGAAAGCGCAACCCAAAATTTCCTGGTAGTCATAAGCTTTAGTGCTCTCTATATTCTCAACGGGGGAATCGTGAGGAAAGATATTCGTTTTTATGACGTTCTACTATTCTGATAACATAACTGTGAAAATATATGTACCTCTGTCTTTATCAGTAAGAACATAAATACTATGGTTTCATTGATCAGTTGACCAAGACTTAAGTCATTGACCTTCATCCCTGCCAGTTTGCTCGTCCCACATCTAGCAACGAAATTTTTTAATGCAAATAAAGCGAAATTTGCAAAATTTAAAATGTATTAATGTTGACATCGATTTGTATCTGAACTTTATCACGTTTAGTGTATCGAGAATACCATAAGAATTATTTATCAAGTAAAATGTCAGCTAGTTAGGGCTTCGCAGATCTCATTAGTTTTAGACTCATCTTATTGAAAGAACAAATAATGGGGAAATGATAGAAATTCATGTGGAAACGTAATAAACTGTCGATTGATGTTATTCATCAGTTGTGTAAGGAGAGAGGGACTACTTTTTTGTAACAAAAGAAATGATTGCGAATTGAAAATTGACAATATTCAAAACAAAAGAGCGTTCATTAGGGTTTTAATAAAATAAAAGGTTAAATTTAACTACATTAAAGGATACTCTGTAAGATATGACTTGACTCAAAGTATTATTCTATCACATTTATTCCCTGCATCATTCGAAAACGTACAGATTGTTACCTTCTGAGGCAAAATTTCACTTCTTTTTTAGAGAGAAAACTATTGGTTAGGAAAACAAGAATTACCTTATCACTGATTGAAATGTTGCTAACTCTTCAAATAATGAAAGATGGGGTATGAGTTGAGATCATAATGAGTCATACTCTGATAGATTTCGTCCATTTTTTTAAGAAAACGACAGATAAAATCAAATATCTATTGATTCCATAGGGCGTTTTTTCTTAACTGCAACGATTCTGTGAGTCCCTGATTCTATGGGGCACTTGAATTATTTCAACACTTGCCGAAGTTAATGATACGTTTGTTATTTCAGGCATTATGAACATAATATCCAATAATTTTTGGATCACAGATTACCTTAATGTCAAGTGAAAGGCGCACATATAAAACCTGAAATCCCAGAGCGAATAATTTAATTTAAGGCCAGCGGACCACAACGCGCCGGGTAAAGATCTGTAGAGATTTTTCGTTCCGTTTATGTTCGAGGTTCGCCTTTTCCTTCAAGAATTTATGACGTCACTCACCGCGCGGATGAATATCACAGAAACGTTCGGCCTTCAGAGGAGCATTACAGTTCAAGTCGTGATAGTAGACGTACGAACGGCGGTTAACTTAGAGGAGAAAATTCGGCTGGAAATCATCAAAACATCAATCCCACTTGCTTGCTGCACTCATATCGTCTAGTGAAATGATTAACTTCCGTCATATTCCTACCTCTGCCACCGCCTTCACTTTTACTCCGTCATGCTCCACCACTCCCTCCGGTTGATATTGACGGAGAGAGAAAAGGGGGAGAGGTAAAAGGGGAGGAAAGAGAGACTTAAGACAAATTTGTGATTGAAAAACAAGTGGTACAGCTGCTAAAGTGTGCTATAATGGCCCTCGAAAGTGTCAGTCTGAAAGGAGATGATGAAAGGTTGAGTACTTATTTTCACCAGCTTCCGTTAGGAAACTATCAAAAAATTCAATATAATATTTCGATAATTTCGAATGTTAATCATTATACACCGTATAATTTACAAGTTCATTGTAACTCTTGGGATAAACGCGTATAGCGTAGTCTTATGTGTGACGATGACGAACTACTTCGTCGTGGTCAAAATGGCGGCTAGTGAAGTTGGCGTCTAAGTCCAGTCGCGGTATAGTAGTTGTGTCAATTAATGCATGTGGGTCTTGGTTGACTATATCCGCATCTAGTTCATTATTCACAATTACAAATTTGCGAATTTCTGCTTTTCGCTTGCCCTAAATGAGAGACAGATCGAGTTGATGAGGCGTCATGAAAGGATTTGGGAACTATTTTTATCCGTTATGGAAATAACTGTAATTGTGTAGCCTCAGTGTCTTAAGGGTATGTCGCGAGCTCTTAGTGTATTTCTGTACTGTTTGTAGCTGTTTTTCTAACTGATGACTGACCATCTCGTTTTCCTGGCACGTAACGTCTTGATCTGTTTGGTGTGGGGTATGCTTGATCACGAAAACGTCAATAGCGTTGCCATAGCTTCTGGTGTTGTCCCGAAGCGCTTGAAATGAATGGTTAGATTTTCGAGGGGAAATAATGTCTTCTAGGGTTTGAATTTAATTTTAACGTGTTAAAATTCATTTTTATCGAAATGTGTACTTCATTTGCCGGTGAATGTAAGCTAATTTGTAGTAATCTTTCGTGCTTTTCGTTCTGAAACTTCGACATTTCATTCCATAATTAGTTACACAAAATGGTCATTGTCATTCACAAATAGTGCGCATTTGGGAGATAGTGACATTGTAGGAGGGGAAGTTTGTGGGTCGAAAGTAGGGGGAGTCTAATCGGCTACATGGTTGGGGAAGGAAGCGATAGGCAGGTTGCCTAGAGGGGAAGGGGAGGGGTAGTTAGGGAAGACTGGCAAGCATGGAGGGGGTCGTTGCGTCACGTGGCGAATGTCTTTCAGATAAGCTATCAAAACGATGCGTTAGATTTTAACTAGTGAAAATGAACTACGAATTAGGGCTCGATATTCTGAGAATACGTAGAACGGTTAAATTTTTGAAAGATGTTGATAAGCCACACAAAAATAATTATCAAAGTGGAAGAAACAGTAGTATCGTAAAGAGAGATTATACTGTTCTCTGTGAGCTTCATGAATGATAATCGTAGCCGAGACGAATGTTGACAAACGGACACGTGAAGACTAGTTCTATAAGAAATCGGGTTCGAGTCGAACTCTAAAAATGGCTATCGTCGCCTTTGGCAGAGGCAGTCTCGAGTACGACAGTTAACACCCATAGCAGTCTGACCCGCAAATGCTCCGTCGACAAAAACTGTAAACAGTCGATGACGAAATTTATTTTGTAGGGATCTAGAATCAGGAAGAGCGGTAATACCACGTAGATAATAACACCTGTAAACTAAGTGCATACACGCGCGAATTACAGTTGGTATTGTCAGATGGATTGAAAGCAAGAACGCGCGAAATTTTTAAATCTTGCAAATGAAATTAGCGTTGTAAATCATGTACGATCAAACACAACTGCATTTACTCGGATTACGTAACGCTGATACCGAATGCTCTTTCGTAATCAGGAAACGACACACTCGGTTTGTCAACAACTTTGGTTGCTAGGGAGTTAACAATCGATAGCAAAGGGAATGTAAGGATAAATTTTCTATGGCTGATAAGAATCGGCAAAGCAAACGATGTGATCGCATTGTTAATCATAGATGGATTTCTACACCCCGTTTTATTTATTGGCACAGATTCTTGCCGTAGAAAGTTAGTCTTAATTATCGCGCGTATTTTGAATGGCAATATGTATGGTCTAAGTTGTGCTTAACGTCCACTCTTCTCTCTAATTTCAAAGCCGAAGAACAATCAACTTCAAATATTTTATACCGTTGATTTTGGAATCTCGAGAATTGGATTTTCCGGAAATAGTATATGCATAAAGGAATTGACAATGGAAATATTATGATTTATCTATCCCCTGTAATTCGATGCCTGCAATTCTTTCTAGAGAAAGAAAACGCTAGGTTTCCCCAAATATATAAATCACTCTATAAAATGATCATAACATTTATTGGAAAAGCGCTTTTAGAGGATGAATTTTAAGTATTTCACAATTGACTGAATTGAAATTGTAGTTTAGAATGAATGTCATAATTCTTTCCCCTTGTATTTGAAACATTCTTTGAGAAATTTCTACCCTTTCCACAACTTTTGAAGTCAATTTCATGAATTTTGAAGTTATTTTATGAATAAAGAGATCAATTTCTCCACAGCTTCATGGCTGATGATTTGGAAGATGGAGAAATACCAGATGAGGAGGATGAGGTACCCCAAAATGTGAGCTCGGTTGCTCAAGCTGAGGATGAAAAGACGGAAAAATCAGAAGGGGGTGGAAACACTCCCATAGCGTCAGATACACTTCCCATTTCAGTTTCTAAAGAGCAAACAAAAATTGATGATTCCAAAGTGCCTCCATCAGGGATCAATGAGAAAGGAAGTAGAAGAAGTTCTAATGAAGGGGTAGATATGCACTCAGATGATGACTCGCAGAGGAAGAAGAGAAAGAAAAAGAAAAGACATAGAGAAAGTGATGATGATGAAAAATCAAGGGATGTAAAGGTGAGATTTTATCATGGGCTTATGATAAAATATTTAATTTAATATGTCCTGCATTGATTTTAAATTGATGTTGATTACCAAAAAGGGAAATGGTAGTACTCCACACTTTTTTTCCTTTCATGCAATTCATTTAAAAAATAATGGTCATCAAATAGATGAGTATACAAGGAAAATATTTTTCTACTTGGAAAAATCCTTTCCCCAAGAAAAGAAAATTGTCTCTGAATTTATGCAATTATGATGACAACTTTCATTTTTCATATCGGAGACCTTCTGTCCCAACAGTATATTTATAAACAGGAGAAAATATCACCTTGACTCCAAAAAACTTGTTGGTGAAGATGGAACTTTACCATACTGATTTTTACTGTTATCCCAATATTTTCCTGCATTATCTATTGATTCCAATTTATGGAAGTCCAATAATCGTCACATGATTAGTTACCCCTACAGATAGATAAAAATTTTTCTTTTTTTAAGCTCATCATATTTTGTAAATGTAAAAAGAAATGAATTGGAGGGTTTGAACTTAACTCTGCTGGAATTTTTACTACCTCCCCTTCAGAACCAGTGGCAATAGCATACTTCCAGTCATTGAGTCACTTTTTACATCTGGTATTGTCACAATTGAAAGATATGGTCCATATTTTCCAATAAAAATCTAATTTTCCCAGTCGGGTGTTGAGGATTTTTTCCTGTTTAATCTTCTTCAAGTTATTAAAAAATCTTGGCTTATTGATGCAATGTTAGAGCTTTTTCCTGCCTGGAAAAAAAATGTCATTTTTATAAAACATTTCTTCATTTTGATTTTAAACAAGAGAGCTGATTTACCCTAAGAAATCCAAGTTAATTTGCTCAACTTGGGCCAGTTGTCATCGTTTTTCTATTTATCCTCTAGCTACTCACTTTCCTTTGCTTTTTTTCATTCCCTTATGCTTTTAGTATAATTATATTTAGAGAGGGTCCTTGAAATGTTGAAATATTGTGAATGATATTTATGAATTGAGAACCTCTACTTTTGGATGATATATTGGATACATTTTGGAGTCTGTTTTTCATTGATCTTTCCTATTATAAATGCTTTGTTAGTATTTTTGCTTCGACAGCCGAGGCCAATTTGCACTTATGACCTACCAATGGAAGTTGAACCCCTCTCCTCTTACCCAAAGAAAATGCACTATCCTTTTGGCTATATGCAACTATGTAGATGAATAGAGGCCTCAAGAGATTTCACATTGAGTCAAAAGTAAATTTGTAATAGACTATGAAATGAATGCACCAGTGAAATTGTTTAGCATTTACATAAATGTTTTCTCCATCACTAAGGTGATAGATGTGCTACTCATAATTTCTCTTAATGATGTGAATAGATTCCTTGAAATTATGTGATCCTCAAATGTACGTCTCCTAAAGGCTATCCAAATTTTACCTCTCCCCAATTATGAAAGTAAATGATCTATCAGGATTACTATCCATTTCAGCATGACATGTGTCTGTCCTATGCAACATAAACCTGTGTCTAGTTGTGAATTAAGTTTTACCATTTTTTTTATCATTCCATGGTCATTCTTTAGTTGATATCCCAGAAAATTTCTCTCTTCATGATATGGTTCTTCATCTTTTATCTTTCTATCCTAATGTTAATTTTTTTCAGCAATGCTTTCTCATTCACAAGCTTAGTGTGACCTTGCCGTTTGATTTTCTTATCTTCTATTGACTCAAGTACATAGCAGTGGGATGTTTTCTGCTTCTTCTGAAATGTTTCATCTATGATGATCCTCTGCAACTTTAATCATCCAGCCATAATTCTATCTCTTTTACTACATTATTCTTCTATTTAGTGAATTACTGTACTTACCAAGCTAACTCAACCTAGCATAATAAAGTTTTTTAGTAATTTTGCTCAACAGTTTACATATTATATCTGTTGATCATGGAAGATATATGTTTTTATCTTGAGTTTAACTTGACAGACTTGGTAACTTCTCTTTAGTCAATAGTTTTATATGACATTGCATCTATCATAAACCAGAAAGAGCCAAGTTTAAGAAGTCCATCTGCACGATTTTTGGAAAGATTTTTTAAACGGCTGTCATGACCCAAGAATTGTTAGAAAATGTCTTGCTGTATGTAGCATTTGATTGTATAAGATATTCTTTAATTATTTATTGCTACTTTGGTATTCATTAATTTTAACTAATGTTCATCAATGATTATCTCCCATTGCATTCTGTAGTTTTTATATTTCTTTAGGCCTAGGAGTAGAGACATGATCTGGTTAAATTTGATCTATAATTTAAATGAAATTTCTTTTTATTTTCATTTCCTCTAATTGATCCCTGAAAATTATTAATAAAATTTTTCCCAAATTTTGCTGGGATTTCCCATCTTCCCATCTATTCCCATCTTCAAAGGGTTAGATGTAAGAAGAGACTTGTTAGTCTCAATCTCGCCCTGAATAAAGTCCTTTATTATTATTATCTTCCCTTTTGAAACATTTTCCAAAAGTACTAATATTGGAGTTTATCTGATAAAATGAGTAAATTAATGGTGAAAAATGGAATTGGTGGTGAAAATGGTGGAATATTTTCAATGAAAATGAGTAAATTCATGATGGAAAAAATTCTTGGAAAATTTTCAAAGGCAACATATACTACATTCCTTTATGAGCTTTTTGAATGTGTTAATTTTTTGACGAAACTGAGGGTATATTTTTGCACACACGAGCAGTTGATTAGGTTGTATATTTTTCTTCAAAGAAACAAGAGTGTGTCTTCTGCAAATGCATGAGCAACATTGTGGTTAATAATTCTGTGTGAACATTTTCAGAGGCAGAAGAGAAGGCACCATAGGAAAAGGGATGATGAGAATGGGGAACGTGTCAGTACAAAACATCCTAAAGGTGATGGAGAAGAGGAAGAAGATGATGAAGAGATGATGTTTGTTAGGGGTGCATCACCACATCATTCAAAACCCCGAGGAAGCTCCTCTTCTCATCGGCATCAGCATAAGCATGGTAGAGAGAGACACCGGTCACCCCTGTTGCAAACACCCGACTTTCCAGCTGCATTTCCAGAAAACTCGCAGCTTAATTCTAATCGTACACCTCATCGTCACTCAAACACACATCGCCGAAGTAGATCACCCCATAATAGGCCCTACAGAAGAATATCAAGATCTCCTACTGCAGGCCATGAAGGTATGTGGCTCAAATTTTAGTTTTTCTTTTTATTCGTAGTACTTTTCAATTTCATCATATATGGAATGAAAATATTGGTGGGCAGATTAAAAGAAACTGTTGAATTTAATAAGAGCCTTGATGTGACCTTGGCAAGTAAAGGTAATAATCATCAAACATTCTCACTGCTGCTAAATTGAGTATGTCAAAAATTTCTATCTTAATATGAGAGGACTTCATTTTTCTGAAACCGACCTAGCAATTGATGTTTTGATAACAACAATTTTTTGGCTCTTTTATTCTGTAACTCTCAATGGTGGTATACTTGTTCAATAATTGAAGATCAAATCCATAACAGTTATTTCAAGGAGGTTAATGGTGTACTTAAAAATGCTATTTTACAATTTTTGCTAATACAACATTATATTTACTATATATTTATTCATGTGTTGAATGTGCATGACAGTTTTTATATTCTTTGGTTTTTGTCATTTAGGTGGGCAGTTTGATGACCATTATGAGTCGTATGATAGTGATTACGAGCGTGATACACCACATTACAGGCGTGGGGTGGGTAGAATGGAGGAATCAAGGAGAGGGATGGAGGATCGTCTGGGGGCAAGGAAGAGGAGAGGTGGCCGAGGGGTGGTTGTGGAAAACAGTCCTAGAGGAGGTGGTCGTGGTACTGGTCCAGGGAAAAGGGTGCGAAAGGATAAAAGAGGAGGAGGACGGGGAGATGTTAGCAAACCCAGGAGACCTGAAAGGTCTGGCTCCATTTGCATGTTCTATATGCAGGGAAAGTGTCAAAAGGTAGGTTACTCTTTAAGCATGCATACATATGCTGTGGGTTGCACGGAATAGTTTTATTAGCTAATTATAGGGCTACCAACTCATTGGCACATTATAATCACTTTTATTTTCTTTTTTACTTGTACTCATTAATGAGCGTTGTTTGAATAGCTGAAACTATATTTATATTAATGCAATGTCATACTTGCAAATATTTTTGGCATTTTTACCCTTGTATTAGGAAAATAAGACGTTCGTTTTATCAGTTAACACTGGCAAAGTTACTGCTGAAGCAGTCCGAGCTAGCACTGACTTGAAAACCTACAATTAACATTCAAATGCAAACTGAACTAAATTACCTGAAATTGCTGAGGCTTAAATATAAAAATGGAACATGAGACGTTCACATATCATTAAGTATTACAATGTTGCCCAAAACCTCATGCTCATTCTTGTGAGTGTAAATGAAATTTTTTGTTTATGATTATTGTTCAAAATAGCACAACTTCAAAATTTTGACAGTAACTGTTTAAGTCAGGGACCAATTGTATGTAGGGAATGATGAAAAGGTTTACCAGAAACTTAGCTCTTCCCATTGAGGTTTCCATTCTTAATTTCTCTTAGTGATCTGTTGATATGTGAATGGAATTTCTGTTTTTATTGAGTTAAATATAAAGGCATAATAATAGCACTAATTAAATGCTATGTTGTTATATAACATCTGTAACAGAATATGAACCCTTTTTTCAGGGAGATGAGTGCCCATATTCTCATGATGCTACACCTCCACGAAAGCTGGAGTTGTGTAAATTTTATTTAATGGACTGCTGTGCCAAGAAGGACAAATGTTTATACATGCACAAAGATTTTCCTTGCAAGTATTATCATACTGGGATGAAGTGTTTCTCAGGAGATAACTGCAAGTTCTCTCATGGCCCTCTTGATGATTGCCTCAAAGCAATTCTTTTGAAGGTATGTAATTTTTAATTATTTATTATTTTGTAGTGTTTGTGAAGTTCATTTTTTCTTTTGAACATTGTAAATTTTTCGATTTAGTTAGAAATATTTTTTCATATTTTTTTGCTGTATGGTTAAATTGCTAAGAGAGATTATATTCCCTGCAGCAATGTCAAAAATTTGTCTTGGCAGACTGATATTTTCATCCGCCTTTCAGTATAGACTAATATTTTGCAATGGAAAATTTGGAATTAGTTAAATGGTGCAAGTACCCATAGCTGCTTGCCAAATGGTGGCTATCAGGGTATATTTGTGGATAAATATAATAAACACTAGTTCATAGAGCTAGAGATGATAAAATGTTGTATAGTTATAGATAGAATAATTACAGTATGATATATAATTCTATGGATATTTCATAGGTAAATATTACATTGCATTTAGTTATGTTTCATTCTTATATTAAAATTCCTTTTAAAATCGTTCTAAATGTCAAAAAAAAAATGGTTCAGCATACATTCCATTCAAATTGTCTGCAAAATAGCCCAAAAATTATGGAATTAATTATTCTGCTTAAAAAGAACTGGATTGATATCAATTCCACATGCAAAGTTAAAAAAGTGATAACTGAGTAGTAGAAGCAAGATTACCTAAGAGAACTGGAATATTTTTATTTGTCCGATTTCTATAGACTCCAAAAACATTGTATATCTGATTTTTCCTGTAGCTGGCACATATTGGGAGTAAAGTTAGAAGATTTGAATTGTTAGAACTTTACCTAAGTTTTTCTGAAGATGAATTATGAAAATGAGAATTTTACAAAACAGTAGTTAGTAAACTAAAAGGTATCTGACCATTACCCGACCAGCATTCATTTGGTGATTGGGTATATGATATATTCTCTTGTGATAGAGGGTAGAAAACAAGGGAAAAGCAGAGGGGGAAACAAAGACAAAAGTTGTTAGAATACATAAAAGGTGGGGTAAGTTACCATGAGGAGAAAGAAATGGTGATAAGTTGGGAGGATTGGGGTACATGAACCTACCAAGAGGTGGAACACTTATGTATGTTATATTATTTTTTAAATTCATGAATGTCTCATTTTTCCAATGTAGCATTTGGAAACAGCACCAAAAGAAATCCTGGGAGACTTCCCTCGTCTCACAAGAGAGGGAGCTGCTGCAATGGTTATGCAGCAAACAACGGAAGCCGAGGAGAGAACTGGACATGGTAGAAAGTCTTCCAGCCATTCGAACAGCTTCAAAATCCCTTCTCTCTTTGAGATAAATATCCCCATGCCAGATGAAGTAGAGAATGGTGAAGTGAAGGGAAAGGAAGGTGGTGTTAAGAGGGAGGAGGATGACAAGGCTACAGGATCAGGTGAAAAGAGAGAAGAGGGGAGAATGCAGCGTGGGTTGGATGTGGAAGAGAGTTGGCTGCAGAAACATGGATCAGGAGAGGAAGAGAAGGATGATGGGGACAGACAGGATGAGGGAAGAATTGAGGATGAGGATGAAGAGGAAGATGATGATGAAGAGGATGATGGAAGGGAGGGTTTGGGAGGAGGGGGAAAGCTCTCTATTGTTTGTGATGATGAGGATGAAGAATTGAAAATTGCAGAAAAGGGAGGCACTGATGGGGAAGCTGAAGGAGATGATGACAGCTTGAAAAAGGAATCTGGTATGGTCACCTTCTTTCTCTCGGTATTCCTCTTTCTACCTAACCTATTTTTAATATCAGAACCTCAATGCCTCTCACTGCTGATACCGTATATACCTGCATAAATAGAACTGCTTACAGAGCTTCACCCAGCCTATGTGCAGCCTGTGTGCAAACAGATATTTGTCGCCCTTAAAATTAAATACCAAAAACCATACATATCCACTCTGTAGAGCCTGCCACGATCGATTTTACTTTATTTGCAGTTAAAAATTATTTTGTAAGTCTTTGGTAAACCATTGTTTTATGACTTCATTCCCCAGCATACATTAGTCACCATCAGTAACAATTAATGATGCATATTCTGTATGCTGACATTGTGAATGGTCATTATGAGTTGTTTGTTCACATTATTTATTTATTCATATATTTATTTTATTTAATAATTCATCAACATACAGCATTAGATAACCAGCAGTTATGGTTAACAATCAACAATAGTAATAATAAATTTGATCAACAAATATAAAAAATAATATAAATAATAAAACAATAACAAAATGAAAGAGATCTGGGTTACTGAGATCCAAATTACTTTTGAGTATCATCATCTTACCTGCAACAGTCTACGGAAGTGTCAATAAAACATCCAAAGCTATTTCCAAATTAGCAAAAACTCCGATCAAATCTCTAGACATAATAAATTTAAAAACATGAAGAGGATTTATTCTAGGTATCAGAAAATCTTTTATTGATTTCAGTTTTTCGATTAAATCCACAGCACAAGTGTTCCTATATCGTCTTGAGTTATCAATTCTTTCTTCTAAATGTTCACTAATCTTTAATTTCACATTATAACCTCTCCTATAAAAGTTGTCTATATCATACAGAAAACAACAAATAATGTTGTTGTAATAATAATAACTACACTTCTGTTGCCACCCTTGAGATGCCACCGCCCGGGTGCAATGCACCCATAGGATGGTGTTACTCTGACTGCTTATATAGAAAATATAGTCCTAACTGTCTGAAGATGTTTAAAGTAAATAAATAAGAATAAATCTCTGATTGTATGTGTGGAATGGTAATGCTGATAAATTTTCCGTGGTACTGCTGAAGTTATAGCTTTTATTGGCATTGAAAAACTTTAAGTATGTAGCTGTATAACTTTGAGGTAAAATTATTTAGATTTTGTTTTATTAAACAAGAAAATATGCTGATAATCATAATGAATTTAGAATATTTTTTTCATTTTGGTCTTTACAGAAATTATACTATGAATGCAAATAATTTATTCAGTGTTGTTATTAAAGTAAGAGTACTTTTGTAAGACTAATGATGAATAATTCATCTTAATCTAGGGGAGAACACATCTGAAGCAAGCGAACCAGTTACCATACCACTTCATCTCCCCAAAAAGCAAAGGGAGTTGTTCATGAGGATACAACAGCAGCAGAGAGAAGCTGAAAGTAGTCAAGTGAGTAATTTCGCAACATATATCTTTTGTAATCAATATGCTCTAGCTTAACTTGGTGGAACGCCATGATGAAATAAATTCTTCAGCACTTGAAGATGACTCGCGAGAGTTGAAACCGGTCGAAAGAAAAATTTCTTGTGGAAACTACAAAGTACGATCATATTTAATTCATACATCTTTTGTTATTTTTAGCATCAAAAGTTAAATTGCAACACTCAGACTAAGATTAATGTATATATTTATTGATCTTTTTATAATTTGAAAGTCATAAGGATGAACAAACTCAATTTATTGGTCATATTCGATAGAGAAAGTTAATAGTAACTTTATTCATCTCTGTAACTCGCATATTTATTGTCAACATTTTTAGGATGTTAGTGGTGATAATGAGGATGAAGAGGAAGCTCAGGAGAAAGAGGAGAATTGGTACTCCAGTGATGAAGAAGCTGAAGATCGCAGTTTAACTGATGTTCTAAAGAATCTTTCTAAGCAGGTAATTATCATTATCAGTTTACATTTATATAAATCTCAAAATGAGTTGCTCAACTATGAAATTATCTGTTTGAAGTATTAAATAAAATAGTTTGTCAATAGTCAACATATTTAAAGATATTTTAAGACCTTTCATCGAGGAATTAATTAACATGTTTTTATTTAAATCTCCAAACATAACTGATTGTTTTGAGCAAGATTTGGTGGAACTTTGTATTAAATATACTTTTACAGCTGTTTCAAAACTGTCGTCAAGTTATTTATACCATTGATATTATATCATATTACTTTTTTAACTCAGAACATCATATATCTTTAGCCTCATATTAAATACTTAAGAAGAGTCATGACAAAGCATTGAGAAAATGAATGACTGTAGTCTATGAAAAAGTATACCTAGTTAATTAGACTCAGTATGGAAAATGTACTCAAATAGTTCTTACCCCTTTATATTATTAAATAATGGAAAAAGGTATAGTAATTGTTATATTTCTTTCAAAAGCCTCCAAGTCCAGCAGAAAAGTATGGAACGCCATCTGGTGCTGCAGAGAAAACAGAAAATACTTCTGCTCCTAATGAAAATAAGTTGAAAATTGATGCAAAGGTTTTGGAATCAATATCTCTTGGAGATTTGTCAAAAATTAGTATCACTCCAGACATCAGCAAGCTACTTTCAACAATAAGAGAGGGTGCAGCTGCAGCTGGAAACCAGTCTCCTCAGACTTCAACCGCTTCTGATTCTGATTCCAGGTAAAATATGAATTATTCTCATTTAAGGGTATTATTTTTGTTTTTTTTTTCATGCCCAAATCATTCTACCATCTAAAACTCTGCTGAGATTGACATATCATTTTATGTGTCACTGAAAATCAAGTGATTATGTTATAAACTCTATGTTTGTTGTGCCACTATATAAATAAGTTTTTTTTAAACCCTCAGAGATTGATTTTAAATTAAACAAGAATTATGGTTTAAGAGAATATATTTTCTGATGAGGTTTTTTTAGTAGATATTTCACATTTAGAAGCACCAAAATAAGCTGTTTATGGATTACATTTTATGAAAACTATATTTTCCATGTAGTAGCCAAATTGCTGGGAAAAGAAGAATCTAAAATGAAAGTTATGTATGATTATTCAGACAGTATTTTCACATGGGTCATCTTGAAGGTATTGGTATTGAACTACTAGTTGGAAGTTGCAGGTTTATAAACATACTGATGATTTTTGCTGGCCATAGATTGGAGATCCATCTCACAGTCAATGGTTGATCTAACTTGTCACTAGATTCTTCTGGGAGATGTATACATGTTTAATTATATGTTTCTTCTTATTTTGGGTATAGGCCTGCTTCAAGAGATCCTCGTCGTGTTGTACCTCGTGACCCACGACAGCGTAGTGCAGCATCTGAAGTTCCTCGTGATCCACGCACCAAACCTGCAATGCTCTCTCCCAGGCCACAACCAACTCCTCAGATTTCATTTACAACTGCCTCTATGGTCAGTGATCATGGTGATGTTGATTTGCGGCAGCTTCCAGAAGGGGATGTGGACTTAAGAAGAGGGACTGTCATGCCAGTTGTCAGTTCTAAAAGAGACACTGATCTACGAAGTCGGCAATTTGGTGACACTGACTTGAGGAGAATGCCACCAGGGGGGGAAATGGGTAGTTTACCTTTTCGTCCTGTTCCTCCCCCAGAGCCAGCTACTGAGATAGATGCTTCCATCAACTCTCATCCTCCTATTCCATTTAAACTGATCCCTGTCTCTCCCAGGGAAAGTGGATCAGTTTATGCAAAACTCCCCAGAGCTCTACTTCCTACTCCAGACAACTTAAGTCAGGTAAGAACCTGTGGCATGAAATGGTAAATTATTTGACTCATTTGGCAAGATGTTTCCTCTATGGTCTTTTACACATGGGCTCTGGAGTCATTATGTTATAATATCTAAGCTATATCTACAATTGAAAATAATTTACTTAGGTCTAGCAAAATAATATCAAAAAATACACGCAAAGATTTGAGTTGTGGGAAGAAACTCTTCAACTGAAGATTTTGAAGGATAGGAAAACTCCAAGTTGCAGGAAGACAACTTCACAACAAAATGTGAAAATACATTGGTAAAAATACTATTAATTATAGCTGCATTGAATATTAGGAATGCTGTTTTGTATATGAAAAGTGCTTGTTCTTTTGGAAACTTTAGAATATGTCTCTAAAGCTGATGTTTCCTCTGTTTGACTTATGGAAGCCAACAGCATCATTTTTATAATGTCAACCTTAGTGTCATACGCTGCATTTCCTCAAAGAACTGGTCATCATGATTTCCATATGCCACTTAAGTTTATGCACCAATAATGATTTGAATGTTGAACAAGAAAATTATTTTTACCCTAGGCTTGAGTTTATGGGTTTTGTTGCCATTCTTTAGTTTAATGATAATATCTAAAAATTATTTATTAGGACAAATTGAGACTAACGTGTCTTCCTGTATCTAACCATTGCACAGTATATCTTATGTAGTTTGATAGTTATAGGTCACATGTTGTAAAATGTGATATTCAGTGTTTTTTCCCCTAAAAGAAACATGATATTGATGTCTTTCAAATAAGAACAATTATTATTTGTTATAATGAAACTTAACAACAAATCTTTGACTTTATTCCTTAGTGTTTTTTTCAGTAACTTTGTAGTCTATTTTACTGTGGCTTTATTTTTTTACTGTGCAATTTTCTGTTTCTATCCACTAAAAAATCTACTCAATTGATAAAATTTCAGCATTAACAGCAAAATTGTCTTGAGCCCTGAGTTTATCTAAATGATTTGAATAATAAATAGACACACTGTTTATTATGAAAGAATCAACATAGATTTTATTGATATATTAGTTACAGAATGATCCAAGAATGAGAAAAGTGCTGAGATTGGATGAAGTACAAGAAGAAAGTCTTCCTGCAGTTGTTACTCCTACTACCAGTGCACCAACTACTATTGGATCTCCACCACCAGCAACAACTACTCCAGCTACTCCTAGGATAGATCCTCGAAGAGCCAGACCGAACAATCCACCTTCACCACCTAAACCTGTTCAGGCCCCAGTTAAAGACCCTAGAAGTGTTCAAACAATGAGTGAAATGACACCAGCCTCAACATTCACCCCTGACCCAAGACTAGCCATGCGCACCGTTGTTCCAGCTGAGTCACCTCTCCTCAAAACTCCCCCAATTCTTCCTTCCCCTCATGGCATGTTCCTTCCCAATGTGAACATGGGTGGTGTGAATATGCAAAATGTGAATATGGGTAATGTGAACACGGGCAACATGAACGTGGGTAACGTGAACATGGGTAACATGAACGTGGGGAATGTGAACATGGGAAACATGATGGGTACATCGCAGAATGTTGATAATGTGGGCATGATGCCAATGAATGTGAACTCCATGAGCGGAGAAATGCCCCCAAGAATGGGAATGGTAAGTGGGGAGGAAAGGGGGGGCATGAACCGTGGTATGGGTGTGAGAGGAGCTCTTCTCATGGATCCAGTCCCTATGGAATACGACGAATATGAGGAGGAAGATGGTGAAGGAGGAATGTATCAGGATGGTGGGTACGGCAATGCAGGAATGGGCAGGTGCAACATGATGATGGAACAGATTCCCCAGAGGGGGTTCTTCCGTGGACGTATGAGGAGGGGGAGAGGAAGAGGTGTGTGGGATAGAGGGCACAGGGGTAGGGGGGATTCTGGTAGGGGGATGTGGCAGGATGCCACAAGGGGAAAGGGGAGGGGTGGACGTAGAGGACATGCTCTCTCTCTTTGAGCATCCTTTGTAAGTGCTACATCAATGCCAAAGTAAATCTTTCCTTAGACAGATTGGGTGTATGCGTATATGTGGAATTATCAGCATTTTGTTTATCACAGTCTATTGACGTAATTACAACTTATTTCCTTTTTTTGTACGCAATTTTTGTGCTCTGATGGAAGATGCTTTCTAGAGGTCGCCCTTTAATGATGTTTCTTGCATAGTCATTCCTCCTTGTTAATACCCGTTCTTCGAAATTTAATTTTTTATATCATGCACAAAAATACCTCTTGTATATATTGTTATTTGTTGATAATAGAATGTGTGAGTGAGATGGCGGACATATTTTCTGTGATTTTTTTGAGCAATACAGTGCAGAAGTCAAAATCTAATGGTGAGAGATTTGATTTTAATTAAATTTTGCTCTTTATCTTACGGCTCGCAGTCTGAAGTGAACTGAGTAGAGTAATATCTGACTGTATTTAAGTTATTTAAACATGACTACATCGCTGCAGATTTTTGCATATATATATATTTTTTTTTCAATTGCTGAGCAATTCATGGCAACACATCTTCCGCATGCATCTAAGTATCATGCATCAATGGTAGTTCTCATTTTCATAAATTTATGTAATTGAAAATGAACAGAGAATTTTAAATGGTGATATTCACCATGGAGACCTATGTGTACCAATAGACTTAAAAAGTAATATTATTTGTATTGGTGTGATTGAGTGTATGTATGGTCTGTGTCTAGGTTTATGGGTGTACCTGAGTGTTGAATTTTCATTAGGGAACGTGAAATATTTCAGTCAAGATGTTAGCTATATGCTTCCATTTCTGACTAACTTAGGGAAGGAACTGTAAATCTTCCATTTTATGAAATGAGACTGGATCCATCATTTAACATGGGCTGCAATAACTTTTTTAATAAAATATACCATTCCATAAACCAATTGGCTACTTATGTCAGTTGCATCATCACTTATGAATTGCTTTGGGCCAGAGCATTATTTCAGCAATTGTTTGTAAATAATCATTTTTTATTTCCTAAAATGTGTCATACCATATTTTGTTTCGAATGTAAATAGCCATTTCATTTTACAGAAATACTTAATATTCGTGAAGGTTAATTTCTGTTATTTTCTATTTACTGAGTGATTATGCCTCTGAAGATTTTCTATTTTAATATGCAGTAACAACGAAAATAAAAAACTGTACAATTGTGCACTTAAATCATGATTCTTAAAATCAATTTAGGGTGATATTGCTGTAACTCTGATCAAGTGACTTTTGTGCCTTGTTTTAAAAATTTCTTGTTGGAAATGATTATTTAACCAGTGTGGCTGATTTTCCTTGTTACATGTACATTGATTCTGTCACGTGAGAAGACATTTCATTCCCTGGACCAATATCTATAAAAAATACAGACTCCATGATGTATGCATACATTTCAAACTTTATTTTTTCATTAGTTATTATAGGAAGTAATGCTATTAAAAACATTGAATTATTAGTGCAATTAGATATAAATTAGGAGAACTTAGTGACATCCACTATACCTTTAAGTTCTTTACGTTTATTGGTGATGATAGATAGGAATGGAATACCATAAGTAGAAAAATGCCTCATTTGGGCTTTTTTTTGTTGGTTAAGTTTCCAGTGGTGGCGGAAGAAAGAACTTTAGCATTTCTGGTGAATTTCATGGATGAAGACTTCTTGGGTTTCCAACTGGGTTAATAATGATAACTCATGAAGAAACAACCTGGTTGGAAACCCAAAAAGTCCTTATATATTGTGGAAAAAATTTCCTTCCTGTCTGAATTTGCTTGGAGTGTTCCAGATTATTGAAACCTGTTACATTTCCATAAGTCTTTGCCAATATTTACCTTTTATAGTCCAGTCAAAGTGAGATCTTTATAAGCAGCAATGTCTTGAGTGCAATTTGTTAAATGCAAGAAAATGTTGTTCCAAAAATGAGAATATTTTCTAAAACATTGTTTAACATAACTTTTTATTCTTAGAATTGAAATGCATCATTCATTGTGATGTTGAGATAGAATTAAAATGCAAGTTGTCTTTCTTGTGCTATAAGCACCTGCTGCTTGTAGTATTAATTGCTGAAATGTGTTGCAGTTTGCAGCATTCAACGAAAACCTAACTAGTATGAGTTAGCCTATCACTATAGATTTTAAGAGGGCCTTATTATTGTGTCGTACAATATATTTGTTTGAAATGCAATCATCTCTTGTAAACTGAAAACGATAGCTCCATGGTCACAAATTTATGTATGTAATTCATAGTAGTGTTTTTGTTCCAATTATTTCACTTTCAGTAATTTACTGTGCCAATTTTTACATTAGTAAGTTTGGTGTCAAGGAGAAATTTACTGGTCCTTTTGTGTCAGTATTAATAAGCAAGTTTCCAATAACGATCTTGAAAAGATTGTTCCACATCAAATGAACGCCATGCATAAATGTGTTAACATCCTTGAGGAGTTATAAAATATTACACTCACAGCTATAGCCTATTAAGCACCAAGATGAGGAAAGTAGCCACTGGCTGGTGTGAGTTTCCTCGTTAAATGAATTGTTATTTAAATGGTACTCTTTTGATACTAGAATTTACCTTTTACTTAATATTTATTATATGAGCTTCCCTACATGAGAATTTGCCATTTTGGGCTTCTTCCATCTATGATAAATTGATCTCATTGAGCAACCACACCCGTGAACTTCATGTACTCCAGTACCTGTGTGAATACTCAACTGTATATTTTTTTAATAAAAGATTTTATTAGTAATCTGGTTTTTATTAAAGAAATAAATTTAAATACGACGGCAACGAATTCATTCAATTATGTTAATAATAAGTAATGCTATGCAACGTTGAGTTATCGCTGAAATAAGTTGTGATATTCAAATTCAAGCGGTAAGACAACTATATCCTAGTGGGAAGTATAAGAATTTTTAAAGCTAGAAATGAGATACCGTTCTATTTTCAGGTGCAATTGAGTGTTCCAAGATACGCATAAAAGAGCTACCCGTTGATAAAATTTTATATTCCGTCTAACGACTGAGGAAATTACTTCTTTCACAGTATATTAAAAAATTAAACTGTATGCATCCATCAAAACGGAAAAAATAACAGCAATTTTGAAAAATTTCATTAGGTTTCATAGAAACAAGCACAGGACATGAAAAAATACATTTCATTAATTAGTCAAGAGAACTCGTACCTTGAATTCCCTAGTAAAACTACGCTTCATGCATACAGGAAGTAAATGTAAGCAGGAAGGTCAGTCTTAAAAGCTTGGGAAATTGTAATATAAAAAAATTACGGTCCGCTAAGGAGGTGGTTAATGAATTTAATATGGCATAGAAAACAAAGGACTTACACCAATATACGGTAAAAAAACATTTTGATCAAGAAAGAAATAATTATTTTGATAATGCGACATTTTCTTTGGCTCTCTCGCAAGCAAATTCTTCCTAACACTTATTGAGCAGTTCTACGTTGGAAATAATTATTTCAGGATATTAACGAGTTAATATTACCCACGATTCAACAAAACACTCCTCTAACACTTCCTCCAATTCGAATTTCATCTTTCCAACAACGTGATTGTCCATGATCCGATATTTGATTCACCGAGAGCACGGAATCGATAATGCGGGAAGGAAATGGAAGAAAATCTCGACGGTTTCGACTCAAGCGATTCGACTATCTATCGCGTCGTACTTGGATGAATATGGCGATATCATATGACAGAGTGTAGTTACGTAAACTTGAGGCTGAGATAAATTATCGTTTGGATAGGATTGTCATGATTCTATCCTTCCCGTAGTATTAAATTATTCTCTTGTCGTTTGAAATAACTCAAACAAGTTTTTCTGATGACAATATGATTGTAAAAGCTCTGATTGTAGTGACTGTACTTCTGTTTATAAACACTTTAAGTGTTGACGGACAGTATGAAGACGCAAGATGCAAATGCATTTGTCCGCTTCCACCCGTTGTTAATGGAACACAATCAAACAGAAAACACTATATAGGTAACGTTCCACCAAATCTGTGCAATTGTGATAACGTAGTTTTACCTAAAGTAGCGGACGATATTAAGGGTAAAGAGTTTTGTCCTCGTTGTGAGTGCTTCTATGAAAGCAGGAATACAACTACAATAAAAGTTGTTGTTATAATTGTTATATGGATCATATCACTACTCGTGATATACATGTTGTTTCTTATATGCTTGGATCCGCTTCTTAATAAACGTGTTAAAGGAAGTTATCAAGAGCAAACAAATGAAGAAGAAGAAGCTGGTGGAGTTGAAGAAAGTTCTACCACTAGAGCTGGAGGACCAACTCCAGGACCATCTCCAGCAGCAGCTTCTGCTGGGCAATCACATCCAATGAGGGTTCGTGGTAATGTTCTGAACAGAGTTGGTCATCAGCAGGATAAGTGGAAACGTCAAGTGAGAGAACAGAGGAGGCATATTTATGACAGGCATACTATGCTAAACTGATTCAGCAAATTTCTTTTCACCCTCAGCGACTGCTTAAATTTGTTTTGTCTGTAATGTTTGCGTTTATATGGGCGGATATAATGCAGTTAGACGTTTGTAAGTCTATGTATATCCCTTCAATTGAGATATTGGTTCATATTTTGTCGGAATGCTGTCGACAGAGCGTATATGTATGTTCCTTAGAATTTATATTTTTAAAATTAGTAAATTAGTGGTTGTTGTACAGTATTTGAAGTCAAACTTCTTAATCATAAGGTCTACTGGCTTTTGATTTTCTGTTGTAAAACCTTGTGAAATTTAAAGATACTCGAGAAGAAGTGTTTAAGGAATGTCGCCATACACGATGTCTTCTTCATTGTTACCCTTAATGGTTAATGTGTTTAGTATACTAGAAAACCCATACTTCTTCATTAGTGGAACTTTTTGTGATGCTTATTAGTATTAATATACTCATTGTGTATTATTCTTATTTAAGTTATGTAAGGCAGCATTGTAAATAATGATTCTTCCTGTTGTTTTGTGTATTATAATAAAATATCCTTGTTTATGATGACATGGTTTTAAAATTTAGCCTACCTTGCCATAGTGTTTAACACTAAGAAAATTTTCTCCTTTAGGTAAGGCATAATTCTTGTTTGCCTTTGATAGAAAAATTACTAAGATTAAAATAAGATGTTACCATTGATATAAATTATTAGAATTTTAAAACAGATTATTTTAAAGTTTGTGTATAAATTTTTATAGAATTTTGATTAATGTAGAACATTGAAGTAGTAGTATTGTTAAAAGTGCTTTGACAGCTAAGGTCATTTCGCACGTAGGTCCCCACTGGGAATCGAACCCAAGACCACCTCCATTGAAGGCGAACGCGTTGCCCACTTGGTTATCCGGGAGCCCTTGTAGAACATTTCTTAGATATTATTCAATTCCAATCTTTTCCTTATCCATTAAACTGCCTCACTATCTATTCAGAATTCAACTGGAGAAATTTGCATTCATTGTGTGAGTAATGAACATATTTCAATCAAGATACTACTATTAGAAGTTGAGTTATTAAAATTTTCTGAAATTCAATTTATTTAAGAAGTTGAAGGAGGAGATTGATCAAGTTTTTGTATGAGTTACTTTAATATACTTCATTGTGTTATCATACAAACCTAAAAGCTGCAATTTAGTCATGCGTTTAATCAAAGGAATGGTAAGTCATGTTCATGCTCTCCTTAAGAAAGTACTTTCTTTTCTTCCTGTGTATCTAATCAATAAGAACTGTAGTTAATATTTCTGCTATATTTGCTCGTATTTAATGTAATTTCAAACTAATTTCAGCATTTGCTTACCATTTTGATTACCTTTATTGTCTAGGGGAATTACTGTATTCCAATATTTTGAAAATCAGCCAGTAAAGTTTATAGTGTAGCCAAGAAAAACTGTTGTGGGGAGAATCCTAGTACCTTTTCTCCATCTGAATTCCATCTTATTATCTAAAAAATTGTTATGATGACATTGAGGTCTACATGTAATGTGTTTAAGAGCAGAAAGATGTATCTACTACTCCCCTACCTATGAGGACAGGAAGATTACTCTGAGAGGTGGCATTTGTATACATTTTCTGTGCCCATCTCTAATAAACTAAAGTTAAGTCATAGAGATCCCAAAATTACTGTCATTTTTTGTTTATTTTAGAAAACCATGAATTTGTTGGAGTAAATTTATTATTTTAAGTGATCCCATAAAGTGTGAACTTCTAAATACAGTGATTACCTCGGCTAACAAATACTATTGAATTTTTTGGCTAATGAAGATTTTTTTCCGTTTTTTGGATGTGGCTAACTAATATGAATTAGGCTAACTAATGTTTCAGTGGATTGCATGCTAAGATAAAGCAGCAACATAAACGGTTTTGCCATTCCTATGTCTTATCTTTTCTATCAGTATGTGTGGAAAAGAAATGGGTTGACCACATAATATAGGGGATACCCATCCATGGGTTGTTTTTGTTCAAGACAGCGAAAAAGGAGATGCCTGACTATGTTTTGGCTAACGAATGTGATTCTGGAATGAATTATCCTCATTAGCCGAGGTAACTGTATTTAGTTTTCTTATGCCTAAGCCTAGCGTATTTCAAGCTGGTAGGAGTTAGATGTTGATATGAGCCTTTCATTATGCCAATGTATTGCAGATTATGCATTTATATTATTTATACAGTTGATATCCATCAGAAACTTAATCAGATCTTAATTTGGTCTCCAATGTGGGGTAAGGAAGACTTGTAGTAAAAAAGTTTAAAGTGATAGAAACCACCAGCTATGGTGGCAGAGTGGTTAGCATTCTAGTACTCTAACTCCTGTCTTGGGTTTGAGTTCCAGCTAAATGAATTTTTCTGGTAAGAGAATGGTTGCGCATTTGTCTATTGTTAATTTTTGCACCACTACTGTAATTAACCCTTAAAAAGATGTTTGTGAGGGAACCAGGAAAATAAATAAATTAATGATAGTAGTAGTAATTTTAAAAGTGCTTGGACAGCTAAGGTAATTTCCCACATGAGCATTTATATTATACCAGGAATCAAACCCAGATCAGCTTTTATCCGAGTCAAATGCATTAACCACTGGCTCAAAAATATATCAATGTTTTATACAGTTTTGCATAATAGGAATTTATTATATCTGCCTTGGCAGCAATTTTATTGTATTTTTTCATGGATTGTCATACATGCAAAATTATAACTTTTATTTTTGCTTTGGGTGACTGCATTGCGCTTTGAATTGATGTAGAACTCTAGTAAATAAAAGAAAAACTTAGAAAATCATAGTTTCTCTTCTTGCAAAAGAGATAAAGATTATCTTGTTAGCTAAGAAAATTTTATGAATAAATTGGCTTATGCATTATTTTTAAAAAATATGAGCATATATGGGAAAATAAAAAATGAATTTGCCTCACCATGGAGAAGATCTTAAAATGGCAGTTTTTACTTTATTGGAAGTTTTTAAAGCTATAATTTTGTACAATAAATCACTGAAGTTAGTAGTTTGTACTATATCTGGATTGGAAGATCATCAAGCAGACTGATTGAAGCTTCTTTCTCCATGTCTCCAAAACCCTTATCATCTTTCACTATTTTTAGATTAGGGTAGAATCTCCTGACCATTGGGGAAATGAGTCTTGAATCCAAATCTTCACATTTATTGAATCCTGTTGCCCAGGACACGATATTACCAACAACAAGAACAATTAACACTCCAATACCTGTGTACCAGAGGTAGGAGATTGAGTATAGGAAGAATGGTTCACTCCTGGTAGAGAAAGAGATTGAATTAGGAATGCAGGTATGTATTGTCACCTTCATAATATTAAATATAGAATAGTGCTATGATTTTTATATTTTCTTTTTATTTTAGTTCTTCACTATGAGGGTAAGGTGAAAATTTCTCGGCCTGACACAGAGATGGCGTTCCAATCAGCAAAAATGTATGATCCCTGCCTGGGTGCACATGTCATTAGTTTGTAAGACAAGTTTCAATTTGTTCTCTCAATTAGTTTGTTTACATGTATTGTTGCATTAGACGTCTTTCATTTCTGTGAAAATATCCATCTACGGCCCTCTCAATGTCTTAATTGGAAGCGAAGCGCTTCCCAGAAAAAAATGTCTTCAAGTTTGGGAACAGATGGAAGTCTGAGGGTGCTAAATCAGGAGAATAGGGGATGGCCGAGCAAATTGTACCACAAATCCTGTATTTTTCCCATCGCCAACACACTTTTTTGAGCAGGTGTGTTGTCCTGGTGAAACATGATTTTTTTCTTCTTCAAGCCAGGTCTCTTCTCGCGAATTTTGGCATCCAGCTGTTCAAGAAGGTTGGAGTAATATTCACTTGTAATTGCTCTGCATTTTTCAAGGTAATCAATTAACAGGATCCCTTTTGCATCCCAAAACACACTGGCCATAACCTTTCCAGCAGATGGGATCGACTTTGGTTTCTTTGGCGCTGAACCACCGGCTTCAACCCACTGCTTCGACTGCTGTTTCATTTCTGGCGTGTAGTGGTGGACCCATGTCTCATCCATGGTGACAAATCGCTGCACAAAATTGGTCCAAACATTGCTGCGAAAATCGCTTGCGCATTTGCTTTTGATCAGCATTCAGCAAATGCGGCACCCACCATGTGCAGAGCTTTCACATCCCCAATTCTTTGTGCAAGATGTTTCGCACCCTTTCTTCCAATATCCCCACGGCCTCAGCTATCTCACCTTCATTCGCCTATTATCCAATGCGATATCGTGCACCTTGTCGATGGTTTCCGGTGTGGTTGCGGTTTTTGGCCGTCCTTCACGTGGGTCATCTTTGAGGAATGTGCGACCATTTTTAAATTCAGCCGCCCACTTTTTAATGGTTGACATTGAAGGAGCAGAGTCCCTGTACACTTTCGTCAACTTCGGATAAATTTCATTAGGGGATAATCCATCCAAAACGAAGAATTTATGACCGCACGATATTCAAGTTTATTCATTTTTAAGAAAAACATGAAAGACGTCTACTGCTAGAATACGTGTAAACAAACTACTTGAGAGAACAAGTTGAAACTTGTCTTACAAACTAATGACATGTGCACCCAGGCAGGGATCATAAATTTTCGCTGATTGGAATGCCATCTCTGTGTCAGGCCGAGAAATTTTCACCTTACCCTCATTTATCTGTTATGCTGCTTAAAATATTTTTAGATATGTATCTGCAATTTTCTCTACTTTGAATATCAAAGTAGAGGTCATATTAATCTGAGGATGTAGGCATGGTACTTTCAGTTAAACTCAATGCACTTTCTGTTATGATTCTATAAATAACATATTCTTTTATTTAATTATAACATTACTTTGCTCTTAACTAATTGTTTTAAAGTTTATGGATGTTTTTATAATCCTAAACGATGACAACATTGTGGTTTGTTATCAAATTGTGAAAAAAAGCTATCATGACTAAAACTCTGGTAAAATTCTACAACAGTGACAACAATAGAAAAACAATACTGAGCAATTAACAGCAGTTTTTTGGATAAAGGTCAGAATCATTTACAAAGAAACCTATAGCTCATCCTCAGACCAGGTTGTGTTGGGTAAGTTTGCACAATTGCTTTGCAATATTGTCCAACAATGACTACAATGCAAAAGTTGCCATTCTCTGACCAAGTCAGAAAAATACTTTATTGTATGAACAGGTGCATCCCACATTAGTAATCTATCTTATGAAGGGTTCATTTGTCCTAGAATGTCCTACATTATGCCCTTTCCTTTATTTTTTGATGTCCCACCCTTAATGTCATCTAATGATACAGATTCATGATAAGCTGTTGTAGGCTTTTCATGAGGGGCTAATCTAAACATGGCTCTCATGAAAGCTTTCAGTGAAAATTGTACTGAATATCTCTCTATGGCATACTCTTCCAAATGTGTTTAGATCTGGGCCTTGGAAAAGGGGAAGCTGAAAGTCCTCATTCAAAGTGCTGGGTTGAAAGGCAGATGGTGGATACATACATAGCTAAAACTTGTTATTGATAAAAGATGTAGAATTGCCAGGCTGTAGTAAATGTTGTAGATTGCAGGATTTTTCTCAGGCCCAGGTATTAATGCCTAGCATTAGCATGGCTGCATTTGATGGATTTACTTGTTTAGATTAAATGTGAATTAAATACATTTTGTTCCTTACCAAAATTTCTCATTCAGAGATTAAGCTTTCAGCGTCATTACGTACTTTCAAGATTTGTGATTAAATTGGTTGAAATTTAAAATGCTACTTTTCAAGGGAAACTGTGGTTACTAGTTTCAGGTGTAAATTATTACACAAATTTAATCATCTAGCTATCTCTCCGTCACTTTTTAATTTTTTGGTTCCAGTATGAAGATATCAAGCAGGAACTTTCTAAATGCAATGTTATTTGACCTAAGAACTGAGATCCCTGTATGTAATGTAAAATGTAGCAATTACTTGCTGTGATTGATATGATTAGATTTTCATTGAATACTGTTTTCTTTCCCTAATGAATTGGCTATTTTTATCTTGATCGTAGGTACTTGTATCTCCTGATATTTTATTACAACATGGGTATTACCCCTTAAAGGGAATAATACCCATGTTGTAATGTGATAATTTTAAAGTGTGTGCCTTAAATTGGTCTTTGCACCTTAGGACATTGTTAGTTTATATTTTTCTTTACTCCATGAATTCAATTTTTTCAGGTAAATCTTTGAAGGTGATGCATTATGCATGGGATAATTGGTTCGAATTTTAATTCTTTGTGTGCATCTTTTGATTTAATAATCATTCTACTTACTGTTCTTGTGCTTCACTCTGGAAATATTCAGTTGTTGTTTGGAAATCTTGTAAGAAACTCATTTCCGTAGATTGATCTGCATAGTCTAGAAATTCTGATGTATTAAAGCCTGGGATGGGGCAAGCAGCCATAGAGGTGTACTTTACGGGAAACTTTATTTTACCCTCTGCCATTGCTGTTTGTGTGCCCAAAGACATCCAGCCAATAAGCAATACGCTAACTATACCTCCAACCATGGCTCCCTGCAATTAATATTGTTCTTATGTATGTCATATGATACTTCAGAGTAGTTTTGTAACATGCTGTGAAACTGCTAAATAGAACATTTTTATTCATACTATTCATAAACAATATTTAGTGTAACAAAGTTTCACAAAAATTCTAGAAGCAATCTAGTAAGTTACTTAATTTCTTAAGTGAGTAAACTGAGCCCTGTTACCATTTTTTATATTTTCAGACATCTTTATGTTTGCATTATAAACATTAATGATACATGATACATAAAAAAACAAATATTGTTTAATTATAGGTTGTGCTCTTATATCAATGTACAATATATTTATAAGAAATTATGAAAAATAAATTAATATGGATGAATTATAACCATGTTGCAATTATAAGAATTCTCAAGAAAAAAAAGTCATGATGGGCATCATCATGTATGTTAAAAGATTCAGAAATTTAGGTCCTGTCCTCTTTTCCTTTTTTTAGTATTCAACTCAACATTTTGTACCTCCATCACTCTAAGTCTAGGGTGGCCAATCATTTATAGATCATGCATCAATTATTTTATTGTTATTTTAGATCCATTGTGCAGACAATAAAAATATGTAATAAACCATAATAATGAGCCATGAGCTATGATAAAAAACTCTCAAAGTAAGTGCTCTACAGATTTAACCAGCTGGTTATGTTAGGTATGAACATTTGATTATAAATAGCGAAAAACTTTCTTTCCAATTTATCTCTTGATTTAATGTGCCACTTGTAATCATGTAATACACCATAGGTTGGCCCTAACATATGTGATTGAATTTGAAGGATAAGCTTGAAATATTTTATGAATATTTTCTTACCGTGGCATTTGCATATGGAGCGAAGAGGCCTAGAGAAAATATTCCCAGGAGAGGACCAGCTGTAATGGCTGCCATGCTCTTGGATGCCTGTTAAAACATTGTCATTGTTATCATCACAAATATGATGCACATTTATTAGAAATTGGTTAATCCAATTTGAAGGTGAGCAGTGACATTTATGAGTTTCTAGATTTGAGAACAAACAGCATATTTTCAGTAAATATCAGTATCTATTTTTCTGTCAAAATTATTTCCCATGCATACAATTCATCACTTTTTCATTGATTACATAATCATTTAATATTACGTATAAGCCAGGTATTATAGATATGTATCTGAATATCATATTCTTATTAAGGAAGATCAACAATCATGAAATTTGAAGGACTTATTTATTGTGATAAAATGCAAGTTCCTTTATAAATATAAGGCAGAAGATAATAATATTGTACATTTTGTTGGAATCTATAGTCATAAAAATACTTAAACTTTGTATTCATATAATCATTGAAATACACACCATATCTTAGGGTTATTCATTTGCATTTATAATGAACTCTTGATTATCCAGGCTAATAATGAAAAGAGAATGCACTGGTGATCAGAAAACTCACATAACCCAAACTTCTTTTTTACTTTATGTAATTTTCATAGCTAACCTAAATTATTCGTAAAAAATTATTTTTAATTGCACGCATTCCGTTATTTGAGACTGTTTAATGGACTCATTAAGAGTTTTCTTCACCTTACAGCAGATCTTTTTAGCAGTGACAATGTTATCATAGTCATATCCATTTTGCTCCTTAGAAAAGGTCTTATGCAAGTTCTACCTGTATTAGAAACTAAATCAATTGCGTTTAATCTTTTCAGAAAGATCTGGAAAATATGCATGAAAAGTAAACCACCATGCACCAATTATCCATTAACTGGACTATCTGCTCACAGATTACAAATAGCTCACTGTATGCTAAATTAATGTGAGTGCTTTTAAAAGGAGTTGAGGAGAGTAAAGGGGAAAATTTTTAATGAATTTCTGATAATTAATCACAAAAAATAATTTCATTCTAGCTGTAATCCATCTCAGAATAATTATGTTTGAACAAAGCGTCCTAATACATACTTGTATCAGCATTCCAAGTTTCTCAACTGCAAGAACCATGCACACACATATGAATCCAATTATCACAACAGAAAACTTAAGAATATGGCTAGCTTTTCTCTCTGTATGATGCCAGGATTTTCGTGGTCTTATGAAGTCTTCATATAGAACCCCTGTCATGGAGTTCAGTCCAGTAGACATCGTGCTGAAGATATTTGAGAGAATAATGCACTGGAATTAATACATTTTTTTTCTTGTTGGAGATAAATTTACTTCAGGTATGATGAACCTTTTTTGGCAAGAGTGGCATGTTTGATAGATAAAAGGTATTGTGTGTCAATTTGGTGCCAAACCATGGAGAAAGATGCTGATGTTATCTCAAACGTTTCACAATGACTAACTCAGTCATCATCCTCATGGCTGCTCTGAGGATGATGACTGAGTTAGTCATTGAAACATTGGTGACAAACATGTCTCCAGAATTAACCTGGTTGGAAACCTGAGAATCCTTTTTACTCAGTAACCATCAGGAAAGCTTAAGATCTTTATAGTGCTGATGTTATCTATTTTATTACATCCAGAATGGGATTAGGATACTATAGGTGATGTAAATAACAATTTATTATCATTATCAATGAACAGAATCCACATTTATGTATATTGGGACTTCATTTTTAAAACAAAGAATACATAACAAGGATAGTTCCATCATAGTACTGGTATTAGAAGTATTTTTAGTAGTGCTTTGATAGCTGAGGTCATTTTGAACATATGGGCCCCCACTGGAAGGTGAACTAGGGACTGCTTTTACCAAAGATAGATGTGTTACCCACTTGGCTATCCAGAAGTCCCTTCAGAGTTTTCGTGCCTAAAAGATTCTCTCACAAACCACTTTGGAAATACTTGCCTTAGGTTCACCACCCGTCTTACTTAAAAGCATCTTAAAGAGATTTTTGCCCAATTTGAAACTTTGTTGTGATGTTTTACATTTTAGTGTGTACTACATTTTAGTATGTACTGCATTTTAGTATGTACTACATTTTAGTATGTACTGCATTTTAGTATGTACTACATTTTAGTATGTACTGCATTTTAGTATGTACTGCATTTTAGTATGTACTACATTTTAGTATGTACTGCATTTTAGTATGTACTACATTTTAGTATGTACTACATTTTAGTATGTACTGCATTTTAGTATGTACTACATTGGGAAATATGTGATATAGTGAGGGAATTATATAAAAGACAAAAATGGCTGACTAAGATTCTGAAATTATTTTACTGCTAGAATTTTTCTAGAAGGTTAAGAACTATTTGGAAAGAAAATATACCTCAAAGCAGCACTGAACACTCCAGATATGAAAACTCCTGGTAAGCCAGGTATAGTTGATGACATTTCCATGACAAGGTATGGAAGCAGTTGATCATTCTTTGTGATTGCCTAGAATTTGTAATAAAAGGAATTTAAAGTGGAATTTATGCTGTGCTCAATGTGTATTGTTTAACAAATTGCATTTTCCTTCATATAGCTAATTTTCAATGTTTATGCTTACCCCTCTCAGAATGGGATCACAGTCATGAAAGTTGGCATAGATGACAAGGCCTGTATAACAGGAGAGTATGACTATTGACATAATTCCAATAGCCAATATGAAGGTGACACTGGAGGGAAAAAAGTATTATATCACCATTTTATTATGAAAATTCCTCATGTCCTATGATTAACCTCAAATAAACAACAAATCCATGAAATTAAAGAATGTAGCTGAGCTTAAAGTTAAGTGATTACATAACTAGAGAGAGTAGAAAATTTTAATTAATTTATTTCCTCTATTTGTCCCATTTCTGGTCCTCTGAGATTGACCTGAAGGTTGATGGACAGTATTTTAAGCAGTGTAATTGCTTGTTTGGGTACATTTATGTTATGGGTACATTTATAACTCTTGAATGATGATTTTCTGATTCTCATTAGAATTCACACGGATATCCAATCTACAAATCATGGGATTTTAAATTACATTAATTGAAAATAAAAGTTATTAAACAAATAGGATTCTATCTTGCACAATAAAATTATTGTAATTTATTCCTTTTATACTATGTAGTATTCTCAACATGTAGTGATTACTTTAGTTCTTGGAATTGTTATAAAATCAATGAGACTCTTTGCCATTGATACTTACTTAATAAAACATCACTACAGTGAGAATCTTTATACCTTAATTCTTTAGGTGAAGATAATTTTTAGAAGGATTATCCAAAATGGCAAAATACTTTAAAAACAGTCTCTTACTTTCCCAGTTGCATGACATTTGTTTAGTTATGGCAAATGTCCTTCATGTCATCAAAAAGAAGTATTTTTCTTGAGATGAATTGGCTCTTTTTCAATATTCAATCATTCATTTAGTTATTTAAAAATTAACAGGCTTTTTGAATAATCCCTGTAATACAATTTTACTACTAGATGTTTCCTTCCTAGCCCATTTTAAGGAAAATCAAGTCAAGTGTACCTCTACTGTTTCTAATTCCTCATTTTCTATTTACCATTTATGTGGTACTGAAAAGGAAAACAAATTTAGAAAAAATTCTAATAATTTTTAATTGTGAGCCATCATAAGTATGTATGGCATTCGTTATACTTACATCTTTGCTCTCTCTATAGAAGACATTGCTAAGCATCTTTGTATCATTGCTTGATTGACTGCACATGATGCTAGCCAACTTATATAATTTCCAAATGTAACAGACCAGAATGTGTGTCTTACTCTTGGATCAAAGTCCATGCTAGAAATAATATTTTTATTGAGGTATTAATTGAGACATTTTTTATGTTACAATGTTTACAGAAACTGTTAATAGAAAAAATTCAGAATTCTCATAAATGAAATGGTCGATTTAAGACAGTATGCTGTATTAAAAGAAATTGTATGTTTTTCTTTTAAAATTTATAAATGTTTGGTTTGTGAAGTTAAAGCAGCTACAAATAGCTTTGAATTTTTAATATGGAAAGATATATGAAATCTAAAAACTAGTATCTACTTTTGAATAAACTTTAAAACTCAATTGGTACTAATTGAAAATGTCCTTCCTTATTCTTGCCAAGCACCAGATAATTTTGTTGCCTAAGCATATATTCTGAAATTATAAATTACTTTCAAAATATTATTAACTTATAATTCCCAAGGAAAATCATGCATGAAAAAAGTCTCCCAGGAATGAACTTGACCTATACCAAATCTTTCACAAATGAAAGAATCTGGGTTTGAGTCACAGTCCAGTCAGGCTTTTCTTACACCCATTTTTCCTTGGGAAGTTAAGGTGCACACCATTACATGCAAAGACAGCTGTCGCTCTTTCCTGTAAGTGTAACGACTTCTTAAAAATTTTGTCAATAATTATGAAAAGGAAAATTGAATAAAGTTGTTCTCAAATAGTATTAAATATGCAAATTCATCCTAGTTTAAGTATCTATTGTTCTTTTTTATATTTAATTATGCAAAAGTTAAAATATATTGCTTTACTTCCTAAGGTAATTTTTATGAATTCAATTTTTTATAAAAGTCTTCCTTTCAAAACATCTAGCAGCTTAAACGGCAACAGTTTAGTCAGTAAAGTAAATGAAGTATCTACTGGGAGCTGACTGAATTCTAAGAAATAATATCATTAAAAGAAGAATACATAGGTTAAAATTCTTTTAAAAACTAATCATTTTTAGTTTCACTCACTTGAAGAATTCAATTCTTCCAGTATCATAGTTTCTTCTCCATACTTCTGCAACACCTCCTGCTCTTATTGTACCAATTGTAAGCACTGCAATAATTCCAATGAACATTACAAATGTCTGAAGAGTGTCAGTCCAGACAACAGCCTTCAAACCTCCCTATTGGAAAATCATAAGTCAAGCTCCAATTAATAATTTTCCTTTAATAGTATATTTATTACAATAATTGATTGAATTAATCATAACTAATAGTTCTATCTCTAGCATGAAATATTTCTTTTTAACTTTAGTATTGAATCTAATGATTAGATTGATGTAGTTGTTTATGCAGTAATTTATTGGTTAATTAGGTTACATAATTACTTACCAGTGTAGTGTAGAATATACAAACAATGCATACAGCTGGTGTTACCAGGTGAAGATTTATGCCAGTCACTGAAATAATTCAATCATTTGCTAAATTCATCTTTAATCATCCAAATAAAGACGATTTATTATTATTATCATCACTTCCAGTCTTAATTACATTATAGGAAAACACTAGGGTTATCTGAAATGCCTAACACAAATGCCAGCAAATTTTTTGTAGAAAAACCTTTTGGTTTCTCAGCTGGTTAAGTTCTCAGGAAACCAATATTTTGACCTCCAACTCAAGAACAGAACCTTCAGGATTGTGAGCCCTGAATTAGTCGTCACATCCCTAAAGGTAGCTACCGAGTCAGTGTTTGAGACATAAGTTTCCTGAAAACCTACCCAGCTGACAACCCAAGAGGATTTTCTACACAACAGTTATTGATAATAACATGTTTCTAAAATAGTTTGCCCATAATCATTTTCATATCATCAACTTAAACTAAACAAAAGGGGTTTTGAAATATAATTGGCACACAAACAATGCTTTTGCTATATATTTTTAAAAATTTTGCCCAAAATTAAACTAAATACATTTTAATTCCCCTTCTATGGACTACAACCTTGTCGTGGTGGAAGGCCTTACATGTTCCTATGACCTATAGAGTGTAACTGGTGGGAACGATGTTCCTAGTAGAGTCACCCATGCCAGAATGGTCAATAGGTAGGGGCCAGACGAAAGGTAGTCCACGCAGCATCTGTACCTCAGTGAGGTGGATGCAAAGGCATCTGTACCCCAGTGGGGCAGCCATTACGGGTGACGATGGTGTCATGTTAAAAGAAAGGTTGAGGAAGGCAAGGGGAGACCACCTCGATCATGATTTGATGATTTCTAGAGTGTTGTTGTCAGAGTAATTTTCAGCGGGGGAAATACTAGCTAGAGAGGAGTTGCAGTAGTGCTATACAAGAAAGCAGGAAAAGCCGTGATAGCCACAGAGCTAATAAGCAACTGGTATGTCAGTAGAACTAAAGGCTGAGCCAGTAAAAACGGTGATAGTTCAGGTGTACTTGCCCACTAGTGAACATAGTGATGATATAGTAGAACTTGTTTATGAACAATTAGTGTAGAATTAGCCTCTTGAATTATAACTTAATATTATATACATGACTATATGGACTATCTACCATGTAAGCTAGCTTATTCACTAACAATATTATCCTTGTATTGTATTATTATAATTTTTTCCATGTCATTATCTAAGTTTAACCTTCTATGATAAGCTAAATGTTTATATCTTAACTGTGTATGTACATAATTGTATGTGTCTTATGTATGTACTGTATGTGTCTTATGTAATGTATTGCCTACGGGAGGTTTTTGGAGGGGTTTCCCTACCGTCCTTCGGCAAATGCCGGGCAATACTATGTTTAATTTGTTATGCTCCCCTCCAGCACTGCCACCTGGCTAAAAGGCCAAATTGCAGTGAAGATGAAAATAAATAAATAGAAGAAGCAATGGGAAGGGTCAGAGGCAGTAAAAACCTAGGGGGCCTACTTGCGAAATGACCAAAGCAGTCGAAGCACTTTTAACAATACTACTACTACTACGAAATAAAGGGGGGAGTAAGTTACCAGGTAACGAAAGAAAAGGCTATGAATGGGGAATATTTGGGCACATGGACCTACTGAAAGGTAGAACACTTAAGAAAAACATTTTAATTCACTCTGAAATATACAGTGATATAGTTTTAAGACAGTTTTTAAGTTTTAGTTTTCCTTAAGTTGGCTTAACATTGCATATATGTAAGCCTTTTTAAGTTCAGTGAATAATTTTGCAATCTTGATTTAAAAGATGGATGTGACTTAATTGTGACGGTAAGTTTATGTAACCTTAGAGTGCTATAAATAGTATTGAAATATTTTTCAATTCTCCTAGATTAATGACTTTGTTAGTGTTTTCTTACCTTGACTGAAAGCCAAAGCTGGAACATATATCACAATAGGAATATATAGCATCTGAAATAAGCAAATAGTATTAGGTAAATGTTGCCTTTTACAATTTTTTTTACAGTTAACTTTTGCTTATGATTTTTCTATAGATTATTCAATCAAATTTGGATATAATATGCTAGACTAAATTCTACTGCGACATTTCTGACATAATTTAGTACCCGTGAAACTTTTAATAAATATCAAAGGAAATAAATTTTAACACAAACCATTTTAACGATGAAGATTGCAGATCCAAGAAGTCTTACTTTGGAATTAAAGCGATGTTTGAGGTACTGGAATAAGAAAGATGGGATGAATGACTTTCAAAAAGGTATGCAATTTTGTGACTTGTTACTTTTCACTGTATTATTGTAGATTAGTTAGTCATCAATATGTTAATTCATAATTTTAGCATTTCCTTTGCATTCCATTCATATTTATTATTCAATACCACTAAAACTATAGTAACATATGAAGGAATAAAAAAATCACATGCAGAAAAAGTGAGGTATTATGAAAAATGTACTAAGAATTGAATTTAATTTAAGAAATGGGATAGTTTATTACATCTCTAGATAGTGTTTTCTCTAATTATTTTAGAAAAGAAAGATGGAAAAAATGAGATATTTAAAAGGAAATATATTCTTACTTCGTAAGATGAGGTTATTTTCAATTCATAGAAAACTGGAATGAAAGCTGTTGCCATTGTATATGTAACAAACACTTCAGAAAGAATGATGACAGAATACTGAGTTCCATAAGTGTAAATCTCTGCTGGTAGTCCAAGTAAGGCTATTCCTGAAATGTAACTAAATTGACCATTATTAGTTAGAGTATAAAGATGCAAACCTTCAATGCTTATACTACTGATTTGTCACAAGTTAACTTTTGTTAGAAATTTCTTCAATAATTTTTTATTTTCAGAGTAATATTTGGAAATTAATGCTTACAAGAAGGTAATAATGTTTCAATAAATTGTGTGACTAATCTCCTGTTCAGTATAAATAACCTCATGAAGAATAAATTACATGAAATGTCTTTCTAATTAAGGTATTTAGGTAAAGGGAGGATAAAACATACATCGGAGCTATAAAAATGCCCCCTAGAATCCAAATAATTGCTAAAATTGGTTAGTATAACTTCATAATCACAATGAGATCATCTGGCACGCATATTTTTCATCGAAACTAATAAATTTGAAAGATATTAATCAAATAGCCTTTGCCCATATTTTTTCTCAGCCAAAACAATAAACATGCAAGATAATCAAAATATAGGAATTTTTCTATTTGTATGAACCATTTGTTATTATACTTCACTTTCATGTTCTATTTCTACCTTTTACTATTTTTTGCCTTATTATCACAGTGGTTAAAATATTTTTAATGCATCAAAGTGCTATGGTTGTAATATTTAGATGGTTGATCACAGAACTACTGATGAACAAAGGTCTTTAATTCGAATTGTGCATGCTCTGTCCTGCTAAGAGCTCCTTCAAACAGCAAACACTTGGTGATCTTTGGGTGTGCAATACTAGTTATGGCACACTAAACATTGTGATGATTAATGTAAAAGAGTGAAAAATGCACGTAGAAATTCTTATATTTTGATTTTCCTGAATTTGTTTAATATATAGAATCCAATTTCACTTTTATAAAAATCAGTCATTGGAATTAAATCATAGTTTTTATGCCACTACTGTAATAATGAGTGCCATTGAGTTATGATGACTGCAGGATAAAATTAAGGAAATTTTATGCGGATACTCAAGGATAATTTAGAGAGTATGAAAACAAAAATATAGCAACTCAAAATATTTGACAACGTTGATCAATATCTACAATATGATTATATTTACATATTTTAATTGATTTTTTACTCACCTAGCAATCAGTGACATAGAAATTGGAAGAATCCCCATTGATCTCCCTCCCATTAAATACTGGGATGTACTATTTTGCTTATGTTTTGCAAAAAAGGCAAAATATATTCCAATCAATGCTGATAGTATCAGCATTACAGAAAATACTGAGTAATCTAACCAATTAAAAAGTTTGGGCTGTAAAGGTGTTTTCATAGTAAACTGTTCTGTAACTTCTTCTGTTGTAAAAATTTCATCTTCTACACTTTCCATTCCAGATACTGTTGACTCAGTCATTTTGAATTGTCTGTTCTTCTTCTATTCCCTGTAAGCAAGAAAAAATATTCTAACAAATATATTCTGACTACTAATAGCTTTCAGTTGTTTATAAATTTAAAATTATTTTTATTAACAATATATTAGTTTGGAGATGGATGAGGTTATGGAAATGATAATTAAAAAGTAGTTGATATGAATGCTGCCTTGTTTGCAGATATTCCAGTGATCATTTTAACTCAATAACTTTAATTTATTTGAGAGATATTTTACTTATGAATACCAATAATTAGAAGACAGCTTTAAACACTGTAAAAATACAGAAAAGTGTTTGAGTGCCACTCTCCTTGCTTTAATAAATCTTTTTTCCTTGGAATGAGAGCAAAATGTATTTAAAATTGAGCAAATTTTTGGTTGATGTTGAGTTTGTAATAAATAATGTTGTAAAAATAATGAATAGTTACAGTTAATTTTCACAACTCTTTGAGGCTATACTTTTCTTTGATTCTGATATATTGCAACTTTTCTTCATAAAAATTTGCATGAAAATGTATATGAACACAAGTGAATTTAAACATGAATTCCTATGTACAGGTTGTTATAAATTTCCAGTCTTAGAATGTTAATTATTAGTAGGTTTTATTAAACAATTTATTTATTATACTGTATTGCTTTTACTTAAGAAAAGTTTTTCCCAGTTCTATAGCATGAAAGTTCCACAAGTCATTATGGAGAGAAATATGGTGTGGAATGTAAGTGTTATAATTCTACTTTATTGCTAAAATAATGAAGTTTTAGGAAATGGCTGGATCATATCCCCTTGATCACCATTCTCTCTTTTTAATCAGCAATGACAATAACAGCAAAGTTTATCTGGAGTTTAGACAATGAATATGAGCTTTTCAATAAAGTCATCTTTCAGAAATGGCAGAATGGAGTGAGCATTATTTAAATGATGCAGTGTTATTTGCACCTTTAGGAATTATTTCATCTTTCGATTTTTCTTTGTTGATAACTATGTGTTGAAAAAATGCATCATTAGATCGTCATCCTTCTGATCACTCATCTACTCATTCCAATTTTCAGTATTAAGATTAACCTCAGAAAATATGATAAATGAATTAATTTATCCCAGAATTCTAAAATTTAGAGATATTTTTATTTAAGGCCTATACGGTCTATCCAAACGTAAAATTTGCAATGAATCTCAATAAGTTAGCAGCTTTCAATATTTATATCACTGAACAATGTGTAGTCTATCTTTACTTACTGCCAACAGGTTACTATTTTCAGAATGTGCATGTAGTGAGGTCTCCTTTTAAATTATTGACCATAAGGAACCGATTCTGAACACATCATTTTCATATACATTTAAGATACCTAGTAAACATTTTAACTCTAATGTTAACACTAATTTTAAGTCTTAGCAGTTAAAAAACCTCACACAATTCCAAAAGATGTGATTCAATCAATTCCCATTTAGATTTCTAAATTAGCTTACTTTTATGTTTCATATTGAACTGTAAATAACTTTTTACGATTTTCTGTTGGAACTTGCCCCATATCTCAGCTGCCCGAAAGAAAATGATTGAACTGCACCACTGATAAGCTGGAGCTTCCTATAGCATGTTTTTCCTTGCATTAAATTTTTAATTTAAATTATGAAACTCCAATTTTCATCAGATTCAACCACATGATGCAACTTTTTAGCCTACCATGAACTGTTTTTAAGGAACTCAAATTAAAAAGATAAATTTCAACTGTAAATAAAATATAATTTTTCACGTATATGAAGCACTTGTCAGTTTTTTCCTGTCTGAATAAAAGTAAAGAAATAAAAAATAAATCGCTAACTGATCCTAAATTCGTCAATGGCATTTGAATTAATAAATGCATAATTTCAATCCCTTACCCTTTTCACCGAACAAACATGTTAGGTTGCATGATTATTACAAAAGTGCATGAGTGCCCTTTTCATAAGGTCTGCGGTCCAGATTTTTCACACCTGCTCTCTCCTCATTTTTGAAATTTTCCGGGATTGAATTTTGAATTGAAACTTTGAATGGATCTTTACCTTGATATTATTCCGTATGCAGAGATGCACTAAATTTCGCTTTCGGCTCTCCTTAATTCGAAGGCGCCAACTAATGTCCAAGAGGGTGAGTCCGAACCCCACGGACGGCCCCCTTACAACACCAGTGGTGTATGCGCAGTGTAATTATTCCTCCTATTATTGGACAACACAGCTCAAGTAATGAGAATGGACGTATATTAGGCGCAGGCGATTTTGCAGTAGCACCAAATCGGCATCAACTAAAGAATTTTACATGTCTATCGATGCGGGGACGTTCAAAAGGCCGTAATGAAGAGGATTTATTCCTCGCGGTCTACGTTTCAATCGAGCAGCACTGGTTCAGAAGCACAACACATTCGTGATGTTTTTCCGCCGATCGAGTATAGTTTTATCCAAGTATCAATTAGGCTGTTCGAATCTTCATCTTCCCGGGGTTGTCTTCGTCGGTGATGTCTTCTCGTCTTCGACTCGAGCAGACTGCGGTTATGGGGGACATACCGCGAGTTAATTGGTCGAAGACGAGAGGTGGAGGGCGGGAGAGGGAGAGGGTGGTGCTGATCCTTGCATCGACATTTTCTAGATAGAGATATTAGAAGTTGTGTCTATTACGAATCTCACGTTTCCCTCATATACACGAAGTCAATTTTTACCTTTAACTCTAAAACTTATTCAAGTATTGGTTACAGGTGCAACATACAAACCTTTCGCGAGCGACATATGCCAACCGACAGAAAATATTTACCAAATAACTTTAAAAATTATACAGGCGTAACGTAAAACAATATGTATTGAGGCAGGAAATTTGAGGGAGAATATCTGCTAATTGAAATCGTTTAAAATTCTTACACAATGAATTTTCCGTGAGGAAATGAATCGCTATAAAACATATTTAGAGCAACATTCTCTTTCATGATGAATAAACGAGTGTAATCCTATAAAGAACTATATGTATATTGGAAATGCATAGAAAAAAATGTCAGTAAGCTGTTAGTATGATAAACATGTATAAATTAAAATATTTGGAATACTTTCAGTACGTACAATTCACTGGAAGTGAAGCACAGTACCTAATTTCAATGGTGCATTCTTCTTTAAATGAAATTCTCTCTACTTTAATAAGAATTTACCTATGAATTCACCCGTTCTCATTTTTTAGAATTCTATTTCAAATCAACAGTAATGGGGTATTGCTTCAAATATTAGATGAAAAATCGTGGATTGCTGACAATATGTAGATCATACATAATTATTTATAATCTTCAGGAATAAATGAGAAGCAATGGACGACGTATTTTCCACACAATTTTATTAACAAAACTATGTGCATGATATATATTCTCTCAGTATCTCCATGGGTTGTACCTGATGATGGCTGGATGGCCAAAGGCGGTCGGTTAATAAACTTGTGTGGAAAATACGAAGCCCATTGCTTCTCATTTATTAAATGGCGTTCCACGAGGTAGGTATGGTCGGATCATATTGATTATATCCTCAGGAATTTTAAGAAGAAGGTTGTAATTTCTTTATGCTAAAATAGGTTATGGATATTATGTGCAAATCAGGTACAGAAGATACGCAGAGTATCCTTAAACAGCGTGAGTCCGTAATATACTAACCGGTGGACGGTTGCATCATTTCATCACAGGTCCCCAGTCCACATTGGGAAATGCTCTTGCATCGATCTTTTCACAAAGTCATAGATGGAATTAATGTTCTCATAATTTTAGTCTTATCCCTTAAATGACAGAAATTCCATAGACAAATATCCATAAACATTAAGAGTAAAATATTACATAACCAGCATCCCTGTACAAAGACAGGGATAGGAATGGTTTTGCTCACAAACTCGTGCGGCTAAGAATTTCCGAGGAGGAACGGACATGAAAGAAGTCTGGGAAGACCCGGGTTCGAGTCCCGGTCATGTCTTTTTTCATATCCGTTTCTCCTCAGAAGTACCCATTTAATCTTCATTTACTTCGTCAAATATGCAAAAAAATGATTTGGTCAAATACCATTTACAACGCTTTATTAATTAACAATTACTCGTCGCATGATCAGAGGAGGCAGAAAAAGGGGCCTTAAAGAAATTTGCATCCGGGCCCCCTTTCAGAGATGGCCGACCCTGATTTTACCGCATTTCTTGAATATAGGGGAGCGTGGGGTTGCCCCGGTCGGGAGGTAGCCCCGGTAGGCAGTCTGCTGACCGATTCATTTTTTTTTAAATACTCTGGTCGGTGCTGATCTCTTGGAGACAACTAGAGGAACTAATTGTGTGATTCGCGTCTGTCCGCCATCACGAATTGTTGAGCGATTGCGTTGTGAATTTTTGAGTGGTGGTAAATCTAATTTTGGAGAATATTTGTGGCAACGTAAGTACTAATTTTGATTTCAATATCTTAAGTTTTATATTATAATCGAGTAGTGTACTTATTAAGCTTTAGTTTAATGTGTATTACTAGTAAGTTCAATGATTCCGTCTTGAGTTGGAAGGCGTTTAAGCAAGTCATGCACTTTGGGTAGCCCCGGTAGGTCGCATTGGGGTAATGGCGGTAGGGTACCGGAGCTCCCCCGACTCTGTTTCTAATGTTTGATTTTAGCAAAATTTAATTTACGCTTTCAACAACTGATAACGCGTCAATTTTTTTAGATGCCAAGGAAATGGGAGAGAAAGACTGGAAGAGGAAGTTGGTCAGAGGAATCAATGAAGTTAGCACTAAAATTTATAGAAGAAGGGAATTCAATAAAATCTTCTAGCAAGAAGTATGGTATACCGTTCAGCACTCTTCAAGAGCGAAAGAAGAAGAATAAAGATTCAAAACCACACTTAGGGCGAAATACAACATTCACAACTGAGCAAGAACAGGCATTAGCAGAGAGGATCAAAACTCTAGCCAATGTCTTTTATGGTCTTACTGCAACTGATGTACGAAGAGTAGCATATGAGTACGCAGTTAAAAATGAAATCCCTCACAGATTTTCTGAAAACGAACGAATAGCTGGCAAAGATTGGCTGTATGGGTTTCTGAAAAGAAACCAATCTGTAAGTGTTCGTAAACCCGAAGCTACGAGCATAAATCGAATAACGGGTTTTGATAGAGAAGAAGTCAACAAATTTTATGACAATCTTGAATCAACTCTGTCAAAAAGCCAGTTCACACCTGACCGAATCTTCAATGCAGATGAGACAGGGATAACAACCGTACAAGACCCTGGCAAAATACTTGCAACAAAAGGAAAAAAACAAGTTGGCTCTGTAACCAGTTGGGAGAGGGGGAAGCTAGTAACTGTTATGTGTGCGATGAGTGCTTCTGGCATCTTTATTCCTCCACTCTTCATTTATCCCAGGAAAAGAATGAGCCCTCTGTTAACAAAGGATGGTCCGCCATGTGCCATATACGAATGTTCGAAAAAAGGGTGGACTAATGAGGACATATTCGTGAAATGGCTTCAGCATTTCATTGAACATGCAAAGGCAACCAAGGAAAGGCCTGTAATTCTGATTCTTGACAATCACAACAGTCACACAACCCTTGAGTCATTTAAATTGTGCAAGGCAAATGGAGTGATAATGATATCATTGCCACCCCACTGTTCTCACCGGCTCCAACCTTTAGATGTCACTTTTTACTCCACATTAAAAGCAGCTTTCAAAAAGGAGTGTAATATTTACATGANTTCCGCGAACGATACGCGAAAGTAATCGACTAGGTAAATAGAGTCTTGGTGCATGCACCCCCTGCCACACGCCGAAAGGTGGCTAGCAGGGTATACACATAGACATAGAGTTGATTGAAAAAATAATCGCGTGTTAAGAAATGTTGCTAATGAAAATATTACTTCTACTATCACTGCAGGAGGAGCATATACTCGTAAAAACTACGTATAATCTTACTATAAACATAATCGCTTTTCATTAAACTTCTGGGAATTTCAGAGTACTGGAAACCACCACTTTTGGCGATGGTTTCCTTCATCTCACTCAGTACGCTTGTATTTCCTTAAAAGCATCATTTTGAAGGGAGTTTCTATTTTAACGAGTTAACCATGGAATACCTTAATTTAATGAGCTGCCTTCGTTTAATCTATAGGGCCGAAGTCATTCGTTTGTACAAGATGTTTTTTATTTCAGAGACCACCAAAGTCATTTTTGACCCCCAAGTTTCATAAATAAACATTAAATCATTATCATTTAATTTACATTTTTAATATATATATGAGTCTCGTTTATTTGCCCAAAGAGACGCTTGTGGCTCTTCAGTCTGTTTGCTTGTTTGATTTTTTGTTTGTTTTAAAAACGACATTTTTTATTTTCAGCAGTAAAAATTTTATACAAAATACTTCAAGCAGGTTGAATTCTGCGTGAACTTTTCATGAAATACGTAACTTGCAACTATAAAAATAAAGTATTTTTTTATAATTCTATCACAAGCCGTAAGCTTATCCACCAATGCTGGGACATCAAGATTGAATTATATCCTCCCCTTTTGCTGCTGTTAATATATGGCAGAGGTGAAAAGACCATGGAAGGTAAGAAAAGGTGCCTCTTCTTACTGTGCGACGTAATATTTACTGAACGACGACCAAGGTTTGGATGTGTATTGTCTTATTTCTTCCTTTTATGGAGCGCTACCGCGAAGTCACTGTCCAAACAGTCGAGGAAAGACTACAGTTTCTCAATTAAACGTCATTAAACGTTCCATGAGTAATTGCTAGTTCTTGAAATAATTTGAAAAAGAGATTGATGCTCTTTATTAATCAATTTCTTTCCTTAAAAACCTGAAGAGGAAAGATAAACTGGTGAAACCACTTAATCTTTAGTTAAACATAGTTATAAATTTTAGTCTAGTAATTCCTAGACATTGACAGAAAGAAATTTATGGAACATACGTACTTTCACGTAATTTGTGCGATTTTTATTATTCTTCAAAATTGCTTTATAATAAATTAGTAGTAATTTTTCATACGCATGACTCAAGCATTTATCGGAAATCACTGCAGCTAATTTGATTGAAGGAAAGGTAAATTACTAAGCACGGAAGAGCCTTGTGGCTGCATCCTAAGGAGTAACAGGTGTGAAAAACAGCAAAATGACAGGGACTCGAACCCTGGTCTCCCACTCCCGCGGGTTTCGAGTCCCAGTCATGTCGCTATTTTTCACACCTGTTATTTCTTTAATTTCATTTTAATTGACGGCGACTCCTTAGGAAAGTGCCGGCTCTTTAGTTTAACTGTGATGCTCAGTTGAAAATTCAACTCTCGCTTGTTGAAGGAAAGTTTCAAAAAGCAAATTCTCTGTCTCTGTTTTAGCAAGCATTTCCCTTCAGTCGTGAGTAATTAACGAAATTGTACTTGAAAAGAGGAAATCAAGATTTGGTAGCAGTAGCGTAGCCAAACCTGACTCACGACCATATTTTACAAAGACAGTGTTGATTCTTGGAGAAGGCCGAAAGAACATTTGAGAATTTTTGGACTATGACCCGAAACCTTTGCACTCGCTTGGTCCCTCAACCCAGTCTTTGGTACTCTCGAACCTTCAGGGAAGTTTGGTTTGTTTGAGTTCGTTCTCGCGCGTGACGCTATATTTTATCTCTCGCAATTGTTTATTGGGAGAGAAATGTCAATCTCTGGAGGAACACCTTTTTATTTACTTATTAAATAACCTTCGACTGGTTACTCCGCCCTCAAATCTGAACAAGGCTTAAATACTGAAAGAGTTACTTTGCTCGCCCTGATATAGGAAAATGCTGCAACTGCTTGCTGTATCGTATTCGTAGTTCCAACAAATTTCATCTCCATTTTACACTTAGCGATTTCTTTTACCCACTAAGTTTTTCCCTGAATTTTCTTCAAACATATTATGTAGGTACGTATAAGGTGAATACAATGACAATTTGGAGTATTATGCAAAAATGTATCGGTTTAGGCCGGAGCCTGCAGCCTGGAGGCCACATACTGCATTTTCATCGCTTCATGAAGTGATATGCTCGAATTAAATGAATTATGGTCCCCTATGTCGCTAATCACTTTAAGATAATATAAATTATGCTGTAAGAGAATGAGTTCATTTCTACACATAATATTACTGTTAATTTGAAGGTAGGCAACACGCAGCTCGAGTAAGGTCTGATGGTTTAACGTGGCCATTCTTATGCGGCCGAATGATACATTCATGTATTCGTACATTCATGTTGTCTTCAAATGGATAAAGCTTCTCCACTCCTGGTATGTACAAGGTACAAGCAATTTATTTTGGCCAGATTTTAAATTTGAATACCGCGAAGATTTTCAAACAAATACATTGTGCGGAGATTGGAAATTGAGTACATTTGACGATTAAATCTAAGAAGAGCAAATTCTTCCCTGAGAGTTTCCCGCCATGGTTATATTGTTCGAATCTTTATGCTACCGAACCTAGGTATTTACGAACAAATGCAGCGTTCGTATAGCTTTAGGCTTTAAAAATACGTGACGATGCAATTAAAGTAACTGCTGAGTGGCTTAAAGTAATTTCAATACTCCGTATACTTTCCGGAGTATACTCCGTATACGCTGTAAATTAATACTTCTTGTTGCCTTCATTTATGTTCCGAAGCCCCACTCAGGCATAAAGGGAGTCTGAAATATTGATGTGAAAGTAGGAATGAATCAGCAATCAATGCGCACTCCTTACGAATTGCTTCAAAAAGATGATGAAGCTTAGAGCTAAAACCGATTGCTTTTAATGGTATTTTATTCAGAGCAACAGGTCTGCCTGATAGCCAAAGAGACTTTCTGTTTCATGCGTTTGGGGAAAGGTTCTATGAGATCGATTTTTCCGACGGCAATTGATTTGATGTATGCATTAAACATTTTTTTTAGATTTTTAGCTGTTGTAATCGTCTCAGCACTTGTCTTATTGCACAATTGATGCCTTGTGATGTAGAAAAAAGAAATGACTAATCGATTCATCTCAGGAATTTAATAATTAGGTAAATATTTTTAATAATTGAAAGATGTTGATACATTTAGCATTCTAGATATTTAGATATTTAAATAAAAGCCATTGTCATTGTGTTTCAGGCGTTACCTTGTGGAATTTCTCCATAACGGAAATAAACTTATATGAGCAATTCCACTAGAAAGACTTTAATGCCGACTTTAAAGTCTTTCTAGTGGAATTGCACAAATATCTAGTTTATTTCCGTTAAAAGCCATTGTACAATAAATTTCTTTAAGGATGCTGATATCATAGATCAGTATCAATCCGTAGAGAGAAATATTGATACATTCCTGAATCCACCTGCAGGTTTGCTACCTCGTCGTAGCTTAAAGACATTTTCCACCGTCGCCAACTTTCTAAAATGTTTACTGAAATGTTGAAAACCCCTGTCAGCTGACAAGCTCGGCATTGAGTTAGTTTACATTGGCGGCAATTTGTGGGCATGCGTCGAAAGTAAGGGAGATAATAAGGACGTATTGGTGGATGCCTACGCAGGTCGCCTATTATTTACGACCGCGGAAAATAAAGGAATTGAAATGAATGTTTTCTCCATGATGGTTATATAGCGTCTACCAGAGCGACTGCGAAAATAAGGTAAATACTGAAATAAATTGTGAGGTATAACTAGATTAACAGTTTCTCTGTTTTCGTAATTTGTGGAAAATTCCTCTCTTTTTCTTTGGAATTGGGAGGAAAAGCGACTGCCTTAAATTTCTTGATACTTTCCTGCTGAATGCATGGAGGATTCATGTGAAACGTTCCATTAGTTGATTTGCAATTATATCTATTTAAATGCAATACATGGTGTGTGGGTAATCTTAGAAATAAAGTACGGATACATTTCGTTTGCGTTAAAACCTACAACTATACTTGCAACTTAATAATTGGAATGAAATGTTTATACACTTTAATGTACTTCATGTCTTCCATGAGGTAATGCCTTCCAATATTGAGTTTACACCTGCACCCGTAACATTGTTTTTCGCGTTCTTCACCGTTTGCAACATCGCATTTCTTATCTGAAAATACATGCAGCAATAAACAAACATTGTTTTAGTTATTAATATTTTTGGTACGCAAACAAATCTGAAAAGTTTATAATATTTATTTAACATTTTCATGATTATGACATCTGATTAAAGAGTTATAAATATAAGACGTATCTACCAGGAAAACCGTAGGCCGATATTTCTTTTTCCATTGTATTGTATTTACGTTCCTTATCATTACATCTAATTCTGATTCAAGTTCTCACGAAGGTAAAACTTTGAATCTTGGGTGCCTGGTTTCAACCCAATTTGTTATGCACTTGAAATCCCCTTGTCATTGCTGACCGTTGGTTGATAGATCCCGGGAGCAGGTCATGTTGGGGAACAATCCATTTCCTTTCAATACATGTAATGGAATGGGCTGAAGCACTTTTCTGGAGGTCGGAGAAACAGTACTATCAACAAGTGATCATTTCGCAATTCAGAGATGGAAGACCGATCTTGTAATTGGCACAAATATGTGTTTAAGCTACTGTCTACTGTTTCTTTTTCTGAAAATGTCGCGAAATTGTTCAAAAAGTATAATCTAACAACTTTTCATGTCGCATATCCCAAAGACTCCTTCATAAGAGATACAACTATATATTTTTCCGTTTCTAATGTTATCTTCTGCTTTTTTGAGGTTTAAGTTGAGTAAATAAATTTTATTATTTTAAATGTTATTTTTGACTAATTAATTCTATATTTTATCAGCTACTTTTTTGTTAAAGTGCGTTTAGTTTTTGTTTTCCGTAATAATTTCTGGATAAATTCATAAAATGGTATAGAGTCATAGTTTAACTTGAATGAAGAGTATTTCATAGTCCATTGAGTTTTGTATTCTACAGTTCATTGATTTACGGTTGGCGAAGCTTTGCTATCAGCAATCCAGATTGCTCCGGTGATGGACGGGAAGTTGGTGCCAACACGATTGAGGAGTAGGGGTCAGACAGGGAGAGAAGGGAAATGGAGGAGTACAAGAAATTAAACTTGAAACAGGATAACAAAGAGGAAACAGGGAGATGTGAAGGAAGAAATAGACAATATAAAGACAAATATTGCGTAAAACCAGGTTGAGATCATTTACGCGTAAATTACGCCTCAACGGAACAGTTAGAGGAACTAATCGTTATTGAAATTCTCCTTCTTCACTCGAAATAATTTTTGCCTTAGGTGAAGAAATGGTCGAGTGAAGTTTCTTCTTAGATGAAAAAATGAAGCCCATTTCTTTCAATTGCCGGTATATTGCTCTGCGAGTAAGAGCAGCCGACTGCCAATTGGGAGATTCGAGTTCGAGTCCTGGCTACGGTAGACTTTTTTTCTCATATTTTTCATATTCATTTTTACTCCTTCATTTTTTCATCTAAAATAAAGCATGCTAACCCTTTTTATTCCCTTCCTTATGTGATTGTTATCTTTTCTCGGAAATGAGACTTTCATTAAAGTATTAAAACAATAATGTAAACTCGACTGCATGAATAATTCATGTGCAAAAAGGAAATTTTTTATTAAATATATATCTTCTACTTACAGATGTATCATACAGATGTCAGAATTTACAGAGAGGTTCCGGACAAGATAATGTTACAAGACCGATATTCAAGCAATCTCAATTCTTTATGAGAAGTAAGGTATCGTCTTGAAATTGCGAAAGATTGACGAAATTTTCCATACTGCCTGGAGAATAAAAATTGACCGTAAAATTTCTTTCTTTCATATGTAGATCCTTATATAGATAGTTCCGTCAAGGTAACTGTCCTCTCTGAAAGGTGCGGGAATGAGAGACGCAATCTAGAAAACGAAAGACTTTCCTGCAGTCCGTCTTGTAAGACGAGTTTTGAAAGATGAGAATATTTTTCATTCCGATCATCAATACATATCTTCGGGTTAATTTCTTGGTCATAATTCCAATGAATGTCTCTCCTGTAACCTCTTTCATGGCAGTTTTAAGAAACCGCGCAAAGGTGTTAAACACTCTTGCTGCCACGGCTGCCACTAATGCCATTACCTTTCATTTTAGCCGCTTTAGCTTACACTGGGAAACGATTGACAAGCGAAAAATACCCTGTATATTAGAGGTGGGAATTTCGATTCATTTCGATGATTCAATTCATGCGATTCGGCTCATGCCAATGACTCGATCTTTCAAATCATTCATAATGAACCAAATGACTTGGATGAACCAAAAGTTGGCAACATAGCAATGAACCAAAAATCGGCAACACGGCAATGAACCAACTGCGGGCATGATTTAAATCCTCAAGACCGGGAAGTGAATGTTGGAGCGTTATTTCCTGTTAAATATTACATGGATTTTCTGAAAATACCACTGTATTTCTAATACTAATACTTAACCTTATTAATGTTGTAGACATTGCGAGTTGCTTAGCTCTTGCTTCAAAAACGGGACATCAAAAATAAAAAATCGTTAATGAAACCCTTGTACGGTACTAAATGTACTTAAATAAAAATTAAAATGTTCGTAAACACCTGCTTTCACTTTTGTAGCACTGAGAGGTGAAACTCATTAATTTTCAAGAGGGAAATCAAACATGCTTCACAGATATCACTGCATAACAAAAAAATAAATATTACGTTTCACACCGCATTTCAACAAGCGCGGTTCGTAATAATAATCTAAAATCTACCTTAGTTTAGAAGACGGAAAGAATTTTCTTAAACAAATCTCTGGGAAAGAGTTGTGTCTTCTCAATTATATGTAAGATGTTGTAAAGAATTGCATATGCAATGATTAAGTGCACTTATCAATCACCAGGTTTAATCTAAATAGATTTATTTCACTGCCAACGTCTGTGAATTATATGATGACTGAAAATATGCTTCACAGAACCGAACGTAGAACTTCGTGTAATGAATAATGAAGAAAATATGTCCATATCATTAGAAATATCGATCTGAATTGGAAACGTACCAACTGGTTTAGAATATTTGATAAAATATTTTCTGGAAATTGCACAGAAGAAACTTAACGTTCAGTGAAAACCCAACTAATGCGAGAGTTTTGCATTAACGCTTGTCCGCCATATACTGATTCAAGCGATTCACTGATTCTTCATGAACCAATGGAACGAATAACGCGATTCAACTCATTCGGTTCATTCCAATGAATCGTTCATAAAGAACGATTCACTCCTGAACGACACAGCTCTACTGTATATGTCGATCCGGCGCAACTTCAGGTTGACATGCTGGAATGGGACAGGGAATGTGTGACTAACTCTGTTGGTTGTGCCATTTTTAAGAACATTGTGCTATGCAGCAGCTGCATTTAGCATTCGATTTGAACTTTCCTTTCAATATTTTGTTGTTTTCTTGATATGTTGTGACGTTACGGGTGTTATTTAAAATGTCAAAGTTGGATTATAGAAACAAGGTTATATTAGCTCCAATGGTAAGAGCTGGCACTCTACCTTTAAGACTTCTTGCTTTAGATTATGGAGCAGATATCGTTTATTGCGAAGAGCTAATAGATTGGAAACTTCTAAGATCCGTCAGAAAAGTAAATGGTAATGAATGCTATATCTGTTATACGAGATTGTAATAGTGAACCTAATTACCGATCCTACTTTCTGAATGATGAGTAACTATTTGTTTACCATTTCAGAGGTGTTGGGAACGATAGATTATATAGATCAGACTGATGGAACTGTTGTTTTCCGAACTTGTAGCAAGGAAAAAGACAAATTAGTTCTGCAAATTGGAACTTGTAGTGCAGAGAGAGCTTCGAAGGTTGCCAAGAAGGTGTGGGTATTATTTATTTCGACTCTTTGAGCTCTTAATGCTAACCTTGCTCGGACCTATCCGTAATTCTTTGATGGCATTATTTATTATGAAAAAATTACAGGGAGCAAGATGTTGCAGCTATCGACATCAATATGGGCTGCCCAAAAGAATTTTCGATCAAAGGTGGAATGGGTGCTGCGTTGCTTTCAAAACCAGATTTAGCGTGTGAAATTATATCAACACTCTCATCACAACTGTCCATCCCGGTCACATGCAAGGTATTTATTTTTCATCGACTTAATCAAAAGAGAAATAAAACTTACGTGCTACTTTATAATCAGTTATTTAAAAGAGGTTTTAATTATGCAATGTGATGACCTATATTTATATATATATCAATATACTGACCCTTAGACTCGAAGCCATAAAAATTGTTAAAATAGGTGTAAATAAGTCTGGAGTTAAACTGACATTATTTGGCTTGTTCGTTCATTTCACCTGTATACATTCCTTGGAGGAAGTATTAGCTGCATTGCTTTTTAACTAAAAAATTTTTCTAGATACAGATATTTTTCATAATGCATTATAATTACTTCCATGTTTGGTTGTTAAATGTGCATATTGAATGAGTGGAAGAGATATTACTTCAATTAAGTGTTCTACCTTTCGGTAGGTCCATGTGCCCTAATATTCCCCATTCATGGCCCTTTCCTTCGTTACTTGGTAACTTACCCCACCCTTTATGTCATCTAATATGTTTTGCCTCTGTCTTCCCCTCTGTCCTTTCCCTTGCATTCTACCCTCAATTACATTCTTCAGCAATCCCTCTCCTCTCAGTATTTGACCCACCCATTTCTTCTGTCGGCACTTCATTACTTCGATTAAAACCCTTTCCTCTCCACCCATTTCTAGCACCTCCATGTTTGTTTTTCAATCCATCCAACTTACCTTTTCCATTCTACGCCATACCCACATTTCAAATGCCTCCAATCTTTTGATGTCCTCTTTTGGTAAAGTTCATGTTTCATACCCATACAGCAAAATACTCCATATCAAGGGGAAGAGATATGTTGGTAGCTAAAAGGTTTCATGGTGTTAATTTTGAATTGTCATTGTTTCAGATAAGACTTCTGTCTTCTACTGAAAACACTATTGATCTTTGTAAGAGGCTAGAAGCTAGTGGTGCATCAGCCATTGCAATTCATGGTAGGACCAAAGAGGAGCGTCCCCAGCACCCTAATAGAAATGAAGAGATAGCAATTGTTGCCAAGTCATTATCTGTTCCAGTCATTGCAAAGTGAGTGTGTTATTTGTTAAATATGCATGGTAAAATTTCTCATCTTGTATCAGATCATACTTTGGATCCTCTCTGGCATGGTTTGGTATAGTCTATACCTAAAATAATTGAATGAAGAATTTCTTTTTTAACTTTTTCAATCATCAATAATTTTTTTGGTGTATTCATGCTATCATTAGAAAGAGGAAACTGAATTACTTTAGTCATTTGATGAGATTTAAAGGGTCAATCTTTGTTAAATTCTTTTAATTGAAAATTAGTTTTATTTCAGTTTGGTGATCATAGCATTGATAAAGATAAGCTCGATACTGGTTGTTATATGGTGGTATTGAGCTTTATATTGACTTATGTGCTTCTTGAGATTCTCTCTTATTGCTCTTCTGAAGTATTATTCAGTAATAACAACTTACAAAAAACATTTCTTTGTATTTACTGCAAAATTCTATTGAAACTACACCATAATCTATTATGTTACACTATAATAAACATTCTCTCTGGAAGTCAGAGTTAGTTCATGCTATACAAGTTAATACTCGTATTAATATTGTATGTGTTTATATGTGAATTTTTTAGGAAAGTTATTTTTAATAATGTAATTATAATGATAATTTGATTACAATATGGTTATATATGGTGTGGTTGTATATGACTGTAAGGGTTAGATGTAAGAAGAGACTTGATAGTCTCTATCTCGTCCTAATAAAGTCACATTATTGTTATTATTATCATCGTTTATAAAGAGTTAGGAATATTTCCTTTACCAATATTGTATAAATATACTGTTTTAATTGCTAATTATTATTCTATAAAATATAAAAGAAAAGTAAATTCATGCCATAGTATGATCAGAAGACCCAATAACAGATATGATATCCCTAAGTACTATAAAAATTGTGGAAAAAGAAATTTAGAAGTTATCATACCGACCTTCTTTAATGAACTTCCATACCATCTACAATCAATAGAAAAACTTTCAAAGGCTAAAGAGGAATTAAAGAAGTGGATGCTGAAGCAATATTAGATAGACAAAATAGTGTGTATAAATCTGTTTTCTTTTCTATTTAATTTTAATGGTATTTTGTTTTATGTTTTTTTTTCCTTTTGATATTATTAACATGTTTTATTTGATCCTCTGTGCAATTTTATGTAAAAAGTGACCTATTTTATGTAAAAAGTGAAGTATTTTATTTTAATTGTATTTTGTTCTAAGTTTTGTTTTCCTCTTTGATATTATTAACATGTTTTATTTGATCCTATGTGCAATTTTATGTAAAAAGTGACACTCTATGGCACCTCCTGACGAGCTTTTGGCTCAGGGGGACCTGATTGTTACCTGATTAATTTTCTGTGTCTATTGATTTTATAATTTTTGTACTCTACAGTGTATCTAGTTAGTATTGTATAACCAATATTGTAATATTAATAAT
>KZ308152.1:521431-536854 GCA_000376725.2 Ladona fulva | reverse complement strand
CATATTATATTATATTATTTTTAAATGTCTCCAAATATAAAGGAATTTTTAGCATTAGAAAAAAAAAATCCACTACTTTCAGCAGAGTTGGCCATCCCTTACTAACATACATTTTATATAGCAATATCTTGATGAACAAAGATAATTTGTTCCAGAATCACATTCAATACTCATAGTAGGGTATCTCATTTAGTTGCAATTCTTAAAAGCAAAAAAACCAGAAATCTACTGAACTAGTTCTCAAGAAAGTAGGAATAGTTAGTATCCATTTTGTATTGTTCATCTTTTAATCTTTGCATAATAGTTAGTGTTATTCCATCAAAGCATACTTTGACAAATCTGTTTTCAATAAAACATAAAACTGTTAAAATGGAAATATTCATTATTTTAAAAATTTGTAAGCAGGGTCATGTAACACATGATGTCTTTATACCTGATGTAATTTTTACAAGAAATGCAAGGAATAATATCGAATAGTTAATTTTATTCCTTGTATTTTCAGTGGAGGCTCAAGAGAAATACATTGTTATGCTGATATTGAAAAATTTCGCCTGGCGTGTGGTGCTTCAAGCGTAATGTTGGCCAGAGCTGCTCAAAAGGATTGCACCATATTTAGACCAAATACTTCTGCATCAAAGGAAAATGGTAATGATGCAAAAGAAGTGACTACAGCACTAGACTCTGATGCCAAGTGGAAGGCATTAGAACCTCTCATCAAAAATTACCTCCATTATGCTGTTCGATATGCTTCAGCAGCTCCAAATGTTAAATACTGCATTCAAGCAATGCTGAGAGACCTGCAGGAAACACCATTGGGGAAGAAATTCTTAGAAACACAAACTCTACTTCAAATCTGGTAAATTGAGTGTGGTTGCTTTTACTTTTTAATGGAATCGAGGTAAACTTTATTGTTAAATGTATTCATTAACTTTAATTGTCGGGTGCTCTGTCCGTTGAGCTATCCCGGCAGAACATTTCTCCAAGCCATTCGGGATACTTTGTGGGCAAGGACGATGCGAGTTTGTCCACATGGTTGCATCATTGGCGGTCTGGCTTCATTGAAGCACCGGCCACCTGTGTAATACCCTGAGGCTGCAGCAATTGTGTTTACTATGCTGCTGCTTGCATCTCTTGTCAAAGTTTTTTAGTGGGCCACATCTGGGTGAAGTTTGCGTTTAGCTCAGTGGTGAGCCATAGGTGAAGTTTCTCCATGTTATTGAGTAATTAAAATTTTGTTACTTAATCTAAATAATCAAGGAATCAATTTTGTACAGTAAAACAGGCAGAGGTATAGGTGCTACCCCTTTGCTTTAACTATTTTGCAGCCTACTTTTTTGGCCATAAAATTCCCATGGTTGCATAGGCTTGATTCTAACATCACAAATAATTGAAAAACAAGCTACAACTCGTGAGTGATATACACCAATTAGTAGATAGAAGTGATTCATCTTAAATAATTCTCTTACATTCCAAAATTAGGAATATGATATCCAATGCCTTCGAATTAACTTCTGTCTCCCCGTTCCCATTTGAGCTTTGAATAAATTCTAATGTTTTGAATTGATGTCTAACAAACTAATTTCTTGATCTAGCAAAACAAACCATGTTTTGAATATCAAGAAGTTGAATTCCAGCCAACCAAGGAATCTTAATGGTAAACTAAGAAATGAAAATAGATACTGAATCAAGGCAAAATCAGGATGATTTAAACGTTATTTGTTAAATGCCTATGTCAGTTAATCATGAAAAATGAACATGCCAACTACCACCCCAGTTACCTCTTGGTGAATGTTTCCTTGGAATTATGAATTAAGAACCTCTAGTTATATGGACTGAACATGAACAGAAATATGGGATGTTTATGTTATTTATAGCTAAATCGCCTGTATATCATCATTCATTATTTTCTATTCTGCAATATTTCTGGTAAATGGAATTACAAATATTCGACTTCGTCTTTTTTCTCTGTTGCTCACATGATATAACTGTAGATTCCTGTCACAAATGGTATATCACTCATTTCTTTATGGGATTATTTATTCAACTATTGTACTTTGTTAATTTTTCATTTTGTTGAGTATCATTTCTGTGAAAATGTTAGATTACTATTGATGCTTCTCAACAATGGAATGGTATTGAATACACTGGATGCAGTATCAAAGCACATGAATTCTGCACTTTTAAACCTTACAAGTAGTATTTTTGTTGCAGCATTGTGATTTCTGCTTGTAGATCATAAAACATATGGTTATTATGCATTAAAATTTGTCATCATATACCATTTTGGAATTTATAATATATAATTTTATCCCATATAATCTATTAATTTTCTTACATGTTTAATTTTGTGTTATGATATTATTTCTTCATTAATTTCTTTGTCTGTTTATATATTATGTATACATTGAATTAATGTCTATAATTAGTGATGATATATTTCCAGTGAGATCTGGGGAATGGGAAAGTTCTGTAAGATGACAGAAGAACAACAGAAAATGCAGAGAGAACTTATTGAATCCAATCCTGCATATGTTCCTCAGGTGAGTTTGATACATTTTCCTTTGAGTTACTTTAAAAGCTTCTCATCTTTTGAAATCAAACAATTTCTTTTTTATTTGTTTGTCAGATTATAAAACCTATGCCTGATTCATGCAATGGGGAGACTCAAAGCACAAAGAAATTGAAGACTACAGAAGTGCAAAAGTCAGATATAGTGGAGTTGCATGTTGCTTTCCTTCGGAGCCTGTACAAAGAGGATAAAGAATTACCCAAGACTCAACTCCTTACACTTTCAAGGAAGAAGCACTTGCCTCAGCCTAAATACAAGACTCAGCAGGTCGACAAACTGTTTCGTTCTGAAGTGCTTTATAATGGCTGCAGATATACCTCAACATACTGGTAAGATATTTGTCATTGATAATTCTTCATTTTCACAAACTCCTCTAGGAAGTCTTTATTGCCGGTTACTATCTTCTAATGTACCAGGCTAGTGAGATATACAATATTATTGTTTCAGAAATTGATATTTTTGATTAAGATTTGCAGATATGAATTTTTGGTGGATATCTCTGTACTTCTCTTCAGGGAAGTCTAATCTTCAATGTTATAATTGACAATTTGGAAAAATCATCTTTCAGAACTTGAAGGGAATACTTTTACTTTTATTATTCTGACAAAGTCCTACCATATACCTGTGTATCATAAGTTTTATTCATTTACTAGAATATTTTTAATGAATTATGTAAACGTTCACCTTGGCTGAAAATAATCTTTTCTGCCAAAAAATTTTACCAAATTTAATTTATAAATAGAAAGCATTGTCATCTTTAATGGTTTTAGGAAAAGGAATTATTTTTAAATTTGACTTTTTATTCTATCTTTAAGTAGTTCATTAACTCTTGTGTTGCCATTTCATGAAACTCCACATTCTCTCTAGATTTTGTGTATTTACTGACTAAATACTGAAATTTACATATAGTTCTCTCTAAAATTATTTAAATGTTTATACTTTAATATTCAGTTGTTTGATTTACTTTCTATATTTAGAAGATTAATATCAATTTATCATAGTATTTAGGTAAAATAATGAGGTTAACTTTTTTAATTCTGATATTCCCTATTTTTTTTACTTATAGATATTGTTATATTCAGTGTATATAGTTCAGTGATTAGAAATATCCCTAATCGATGCTTAGAATCATTCAAAAAGTATGTTTTGGATATTTGGGCATAATGGTAGGATGCCTCACCATGTTTTAAGATGAGTCTTGGTTGCTAGGCATAATTTTCATTGTGATAGAGATTAAGAATACTCCTTAAGCTGTAAAGGGCTGTTTCAGAGCTCATAGAGTGACCAGATCAAAGAAACCATAATTCTGAAGGAATCAGTTTTCAGAATAGAACACCCAATATGTATTTTAATAGCTTAGCTATGGTCTTCTAATTTTTCCCTTACCTGGTGACTGTAGTAGCTGTGGAACAGCCCCCTTAGCATATGGAGTCTTTTAAATTTACATTTTAATCACAGCACGGAAATTTTCCTCTGGTACAGAAAATTTGAGTTAGCTAAATAAAAAACAATTTGTGTCATAAGCTCTTTAATATAAAGCGCATAGAAAAATATATCATTTTTGATAACAGATTTTTGCATTCCTTGATTTTATTATTATGGCAAATTATGTAATTTTCTTTGATTACATATTTCATACACTCAGATCTTGTTTAAACATTCCTTGAAGAAGATATTTTAAGTTATGAAAGTACAAAATGTTGGTTGCTCTGATACCACAGTACCACTGCTATTGTCTGCCTCTTGAGTTCCTCTTCTCTTCCTGAGTTTTGCCTTATTTCTCTGTTAAACAAATTCACTATAATTGAGTTACTGTTTAATTTTAATGTTTGGTTACTTAGGTAAAAATTTGTATAAAAATATAAATTATATAGTCATTCTTCAAAACATGTGAGCATCTTATAATTAGTGTTTAACTCACATGTATGTCATTGGTAGGGGGGAGTATTTATTTTTATGATATTTTTCATAATTAGGAGATTATTATTTATTATTGCATCTTTTTCATAGCACTATATTTTCCTTTCAACCATGCCACAACTATATACAAGAAAATACTCTATGGGCAAAAGTTCAGTTAATATTTATAATTGAAATGAGTTATTTTATTTGTGTGAAATTAATTAAACTATTAAATTAATCGAGTTAAACTATTGTTAATAATTAAATAATTCTATGGGAAACTAAACTCAAAATTGATAAGCTGAAAGAACAAAAGAAGCTGACAAAACTTAAATCAGATTTCGTGTAATTGCATGCATTGTATATCTTTTTTGCTGATTTTGTTCATGTATAGGTTTGTTGTAAAGTATGTTTTGTGTTGGATTTTTAGGGAGAAGAACAAACGTGCAGCAGAGCAAGGGGCAGCTCTTGCATGTCTTGTGTCCATCGGAGCGATTGAACCAAGTGATCACATGTTAACAAATTGTACTCGTTTCTAATTTGTGCCCAAATCAAACTCATTTTATATTTATGACAAGAAAGCTTGGTTTTATCATGTTTTCTTTGAGGCTTATTGTGATTGACTGTTTACTGATCAAATAAATACCCTCAATATTTTTCTTGAATTCTATTTCTTTTTAATTGTTATTGCATTGTTTATTAGTCTTTAATAAGTTGTGGAGTTTTCCTTAGAAGTTTAATGGAATGATCAAAGAAAATGTATATATTTTGATGGTAAGGCATAACTGTATGAACATAAAAATTATTACTGTGTCCCCATTCCTAATTACTTATATTCAGATTGGGATTCTGAATAATTTATTGAATTATAAAATGAATATAGACCCTGCCAGAGAATTCCAAAAACTGCTTCAACCTTAGCTAAAAGCGTGCTTGATGAATGATTCAGGATGGCAACTGTGATCATTACCTGGTATTGTGAAGCATGGCAAAGTTACAAGAGTTAATAGGTTACAGGGAAATCTATAAGACAGTATTGTAATCTTTGCACTGGCCCGCATTCTTGCCACCTTTATAAATTCCATCTGGCTTGGTAATAACTTTATACTGACTGTTTCTGATTGGATTCAGTTAATAATTATTACTTGATGGATTAGTTGAGAGAAAATATATTTGGTATCCTTGTAGTCCTAGGGATAGTCCATGAAAACTGATCTATTAAGTTGGCATCAAAACTTTGTATATAGTCCATAAATCATCCCTTGATTTTTGCATTTAGTGGATAAAGTTAGTATTTTGGTTATTGGCTAGGATATGAAAATAATTGAATCCAAATTTTACATAATTTTAAAGAATTTTGAGCTTTTGATAAAAACTGAGGAAGATTTTTTTCACAGCACTTAGTAAAGGTAAAGAATTTTTCAAGACAAGAACAGGTCCCGCATGACAGGTGGAGAAAACAGGAAGTATCCTTGCCCCTGTGAACATGACACCTGCAATGCACACTAGTTGGCTAGTTTAGTAGTAGTCAACATAACGTGAAGTCACTTTACGATAAACAGAAGTTTTGCATTTGTTATAGAAATCTGGTATTGAGGCACACAATCTGTTACAGCAGGCATATGAGGGTGATATTGTCACAATAAGCCATGCTTGTGGTCTATGGTTCAAAGAGCTTCAAAGGGGCACCTTTCAAAGCAAGATGGTCCAGCTGCAGCAATAAATGGAACCACAGCTTTAGTTGCTTGGGGGGATAGGTGTATAACTTTGGACAGACTGTCACAGTTCCCATTCACTATTCTACACAAATAATTGCACGTAAGATGTGTGTTCCAAGTGGTACCTGAGATTGCTGACACATTAATAGAAGATGGTGCAAGTGAATATGTATTAGGAACTTCAGTATCTTGTTGCAGAGCATTGTGATGCATACCTGATTTACATCATTATGGGAATGAGACTTATCTTCACTATTAAATTCCCAGAAGAGTTTTGGTTCATCAATGGGTTTTGTGAAGAAAGTGGAGGTAATTCTGAAAGCAAAGTTAAAACACTGCATCCAACTCATCTTTTGGGACTGGAAAGCACATTGGCTCAAATGCTTGATGAAGACTTGTTTGAAAATGATGACTTACACAGTGTTCTTCATGAGTGAAATAATCATGGTCAGCCTTAATTGACAAACCTGCCTTGAATTTTTGTTGAAATACAGCTCTGATACTTCAGTAATAGTTTCTCCATTCATCACTTATTAAGTCTTAAGCATTATCCACAGAAAAGGCTGTACATAGAGATTTTCCCCTCAAAATTGTCTTAGGTATAATACTGACCTCAAAGGGTCAGTACTGTTGATTTCACTATGATTTTAATGCTTTGTCTAATCTTAAGTTTTTTCCAAATAATTTAAATTCAAAATGAATTTTTCATTTTTCTCAGTTTCAATATACCCCTTTAATTATGTTGTCAAGTTTCTAGGAACAATTTTAGGCTGACTATATATAAATATTTCTTTCAGAGAGAAACAGATGTGAAAAATATTGATATGACTGGGACTTAAATCCAGGCCCCCCACTCCCTGGGTGTTCTAACCTCTTAAACTACCTTGCTAATTCAATTACACACAGTTAATGGAACGCTTTTGTGAGCAAGGCAAGTATTGCTACACATAGTGGCACCAACTACTATCAGGGGTCCCTTGCACATATATGATTGAAAATGACTTTAACCAGTAGCTGGCTACAAATGTATCCACAAATTAACTTTCCTGTAGAGTGCACAAACCTAACATGGGTAAAATATGATGCATCCATTCCTCTGGTTCATCAATCTTCTTTCCTTTAAGTGAGGTAGGCAACCTAAAAATCAGTATTTTTAAGATATATTTGAGTGACAAATTGGTAATCATATGCAAAATATGACTAATTTTTCCTTGTGTAATTTACCAGCATCTGAGGTTTTTTGTATCGAGTTTGGCTGGCAACAGCCATTTCTTCCCTGTCCTCCTTGCAATTTCACTGGTCAATGAAGCATCATTATTCACTACTCTTAGAAGATTAAGCAATCCACAGTCACATACTAGTGGATTCTTTCCAAGTAGGAACGTAATTGGTCTGTATAATTTGTTGTTTTTATCCTTTGCAGAGACACTTGACAACTGAAAAATTGTTACCAAAAACATGAATGACAGTATGTTTTACATTAATTTCAGGATAATCAGCTAAACTATCTAAAAATAATAAAATATATTTTGAGAATTGAATGATTTGTTGATGTTTATGGTTTTAACATAAGACATTTCTTTAAATTTTACTTAAAGGAGAAAATATGCACTAGATGCTACAAAAAGATGCCCACTGCAGGTTGGGTTGCAACTTTTCCTATATCATCTTTCCTTATGATTTATTATGTAGCCAGAGTGTGCAGTAGTTTGGTATCAAGATCTCAATTAAGCACATACAATTATTTTCAACCAAATTAAGTGTATCAGTCCAACTTAGCCAAAGATTACTTGAATTCAGTGGATATATTTTTGCTAAAATTAACCCAAAGCAGTTAATTAAAAATTAATTATGGCTATGATAATAATTTATCAATACATAGTATATGTATATGCACTTTTGAGTAATGAAATAACATTTAATCTTATTGCATGCAATATTAACTTTGATTTGGAATGCAATATCTATGATTGAGGGGACTAAAGAGGCATAATTGATAAGAATGCACCATTACCAATGATCTTGGAAGTTCTATGCTGCTGATAAAATTCTCTTGCAAGTCTATTACCATAGGTCTTGAATAATTATATGGAATGATGGAACCATCGCCAAGTATGTTTACTGCTGAGAAAAGTTGTTCTTGGTGGGCAATGAATCTGAATTTGTTACGTTGAAGATCTAGCAGTCTTAGGTAAGGAAGATCTACTCTCCAGTCCAGGAAAATCTCATCAATCTCATTGTCATTGAGATAAACTTCCTGAAAATTTGCAAATTAATGGTAATGGTTGATTGTCAGGCAGCAGTTGTGTGCTGTTTTAATGACATGTTATCATGGTACTTAGCATTTTTTTAAGCAATTATGAAATGAAATAAAATATGAATGAAAATATGAAAATGAAAAATATGAAAAACATAACTTGATAGCTATTGAAATTTTCATATTTGCTTAGATATGTTTTTAACCCATTAAAACCTCTGCTAATGTAGAAAATAGATTAATAATTACCATGATTAATTTCCTAATATCCAATAGCTTATGTGTGAAGATAAATTAAGCAGTATATATGAACATATTTGATGGTATACAAAGGAAGCATATTTAGTCAAATTGATAAAAAATATTTTAGATTACATCTTGCAGTTCTTAAATATAAATTCATGTGAAGATGAAAGAAATCCACATAATAGAATTTTTTTAACAAGAGATAACACAATGAAGTGGAATAAAAGTTAGGTTTTAATTAAGAGATCTCAAATAAGTCTGAACCATGTGTAGCTACATTTTATGTGAATCAGATATTATGTAATCAAGAAGTTGGCTCTCCAGAAATGGCCTTGAGATCTTCAAGCTGTGGAAGGATATCAAGATACTTGATGGAAATATTGCATGATTCAATTAAGGTAACTATTCCCAACTTCATGTCATTGCAGCTGTCTTCCTAACACTATTTCCTTTATCCATACTTACTGTCTACATAATTTGCTTACCTCCACATTTTTACAGTAAACCAAAGGAGATATTCTTCCCCAGGTTCCTACTACTTCATAGTATTTCAGCTGCGTATAATTAAAATTCAGTTTGTTGTTGGAAAGTTTTAATACCTTAATGGGGGAACTTTGTGCCATTTCTTCATATTTCAGCCCCCCTGATACTCTACGCAATGTTTCCCTATAATAACTGTCACTAAAAACACCAAAGAAAGACATACTATTATTGGACAAGTTCAATTCGTAAAGCCCAGTTGCACCAACTACTGATTCCAGGGTGAATCTTGTCATTAAATTGTTAGACAAATTAATTTCTCTAAGGCTAGGGACATTGATGAAGGTATAATCAGAAATGATCTGGAGTTCATTAGAAGACAAGTCTAAAAACAAGATGTTCTGATTTGATGAAATGAATGGTGGATATATTTCCTTCATTAAATTTCTGGATAGGTCAAGTTGCTCTAATGCCGGCAACTTTTGAAATGTGTTCCCAGGTATTGTTTTCAATTTATTTCCTGCCAAATTTAAGCTACGCAATTTTGGGAACACTAAGTAAGGAAGTGAGACAAGTTTATTATCTTGAAGATTCAATACACGGAATGAGTTACTCTCATTTAATGGTGAAAATATATCTTTTGGTAAACTCACAAGCATGTTATGACTAAAATCTAACCGAACCAATAAACTATTTGCTTTTGAGAATAACTTATTGTTCAATGATTTAATTTGATTAGATGAAAAGTTTAAAGTGTCTATTCTTCCAAAATCAAACAGGAAACCCTCTGGAATTTCTAGAAGGTAGTTTTGTGAAATGTCTAGTAAACTAAGGATTGAGTTTCTTGGAAACATTGTGGCATCAATATTATTTATTTGATTAGATCTTAGGTTTACAGTGGTCAAGAAATTATTGTTCTTGAAAATTCCCGGTGGTAATTCTGAAAGCATATTTTCTTGCAAAGTAACGGTTTGAAGTTCTAAACTATGGATAAGAAATTGCTCAGGTATTGACTCGATTCTATTCAAACTTAAATCTAACTCGTTAAGGCGAGGCATGCTTTGGAGTGTATGTGTACTAACAGATGTGATTGAGGAGTTGCTTAACTTTAAGGATAACAGAGAATTAGCAATTAAGAATTCGCCTAGATGAATGTTTTTTGCTAAATTGTGATTCAAGGCGAAAGAATCTAAGTTTTCCATAGATAATGGAGTTCCTGGTAATTTTAATATACTATTTCCTGTAATATCAAAAGAAGTTAAACTGTACATCTGGGAGAGACACTCAAAATCAATTTCTGTGATTAGGTTATCCCTCAAATTGAGAAAATACAAATTTGAAAGATTGCTACAGTCTTTCAAAGTGAAATTTCGTAGAAAATTCCGTTGAAGATATAGCGTTTCTAGCATATGAAGACTTTCTAAACTAGTGGGTAAAACACTAAGATAATTGTCCGATAAATCAATTGCAATGATATTCCTGTGATCATTAAAAATATCATCATCTATCGTCTCAATTTTATTCCCAGAAAAATTTATTCTTCGCAAATTTTTCGGTCCAGTGATGCAGTTTTTCTGAAGCATTTTGATTTGACTTCCAAAAAATTCGAGATGTTGAAGTTTTTCTAATTTAGAAAATAGCATCTCAGGCACATTAGAACTCTTAATTCCGCTTATTTCAATGTAAGAAAGATTGGGAAGGGGCTCGTAGAATAAATCATTTGCGAGATCCAACAAGGCAGGACAGCGAATTCGAAGTAAATTTAATGTATTCATACCTTGAAAATTTTTCCTTTCGATTGTGAATTCATTCCTTGCACCACAGTTAATTTCTAAGGAGAATATTGGATAATTTGATGGTAAAATGCTTGAATGTGACCTGAATAGTGAGGTGTATGAATCCGACGGCTGTGGACATTCAATAAAGGTGAATTCTCTTATTTTGAACAAGTCCAATCGAAGCAAAGAATGATAATCATGGCTTAACCTTTCAGAGGGTATAGTGTTGTTGCAAGAAAATGTCCCTACTTGATGTTTACGATGGAGTTTTATATGAACATCACCTTCACAATGAAGAACGAATTCGTCGAGATTAGTGATGCAGACACAACTGTTATCAGTGATACAAGAACCTGAACTTTTTACAGTGGATTCGGCACATGCCCCGAATGCAGATATTAAGAATGTAATAAGAAAGTTGGACTTCAGACATCGGCTCATAGTAAGCGAGGTAACTTGAAGACTTATGTACGCACAACCTTTAACTGGCAAGACAGTTATTACAGATCTACATAGAAGCTTCTTCGGAAAATGGAACCATTTCCTTGTGAACAGAAAAGTTTAACGTGAATGGCAATTTTTTATGTCAGGGGATAAAATTCTACAGGATAGTGAAAATTAATCGCATAGTTTTTCAATATTTAACTTAACAATTGCTCTCCAGTTAAAAAAATTTCCTAATGTAGTTTACTAGAAACCGGATGAGGGTAAGTGACGCAGAGGAAGTGTATGCTCCACAGGAATGAAAATATTACATGGTTATCTTGACATTAATTGGACTAGCTATTTCAAACACCATTGAATCATCTGAATCAATAACATGAAGTGAAGACAGAAACGTTATAAGTTATTGGACGTTGAGTTTCCTAGGATTCATTTCTTGATCCCGTTGAATTGACTTGAGCGATTGTACTTCGATTAGACGGATTCGACCAATCGCGAAGATAACTTCAAGCTTACTGGAGTTGGAGTCGATCTGCCGGTATGCGCGAGGTTGAAGTGGTCGTGTGTGTGACGTGTAAATAGTAATATTTTCAGTGCAACGTTGTGCTAGTTTTGATGATTGATATGAAAGTATGACGTTTGGTATTTTTACATACATTTTATAATTCTTAAGTACTCACAGTCTTCTGAGTATTCTTGAAATCAACGTTTTCTGTGCACCGTAAAATAGAACAAAACTTAATTTAAGGATGGAGAACGACGTTTTGGACGCTTTGGAAGATATCGGGTAAAATTATAGTTTCATTGAAAATTATCGCATTTTTTAAACTATCTTTTAAATTGTTACATTCTAATTTTAATGAACTTAACAGATACACCGGTCCCATGTTGGAGTTTGAGGCACTGGAAGGAGCTGTTGATGGAGGGCCGAAATCAATAGAATATACGGAATTAGTTGCGTGGATATCAACTGAGTTGAAGACGCTTTGTAATTTTGAGGAGCATGTCCATGCTATTACGACGCCGGACGACTCCAGTTCATTTGTGATGGAAGTCAGCAGTTTCTTGAAAGAACTTGGTAATATATTTACTTCTTGGTCGTAATCTTCAATCAATATTTTGTCACAATTCTAAAGCCAATTTGTCATTTCATTTGGTAGGATGCCCGCACAAATCTTTAACGGAAGGTCATTTGAGCGAAAGATTGAAAACTAAGGATAGCCGTCTCCTTCTGCTCGAATTCATGCTATGTGAGCTAGAAGCAGCTAGGATGATCAAAGTGAAAAAACCTAATCTTTCGGATGGAATGCAAGTGAAACTGGTAAATTATTTTTGGTTTTTGGATATGTCATGTTTATTTGCTGTGTGTGTTTATGAATATTATGTGCTATTTCAGAAAGAAAGTTCAACAGCAAACGATCTGAAAACGATGCTAATTGCCTTGAAGTTTCCTAAGCCTCCGGCTAATATTACGTCCGGTATGCTCTTCGGAAAGTTAGAACAGAAGGTTAGTATTTTCAGAAACATATGTGCTTGAATGGATTCTCTAAAATTGATTCTCTGTTACATCTTACTATTAAATGGTTCCACAATTAGTGTAGTCACTCATAGGTTTTTGGAAGTTAGTCGAAAATTTTTAGCCAGAATCTTTCAGTTTGAGAATGAGTCATTCAGTTAATCAGCCTTTTCTTGTTTCATAATGTTATTGATCTAGTGAGTAACAGCATAAATCATCATGCATGCACTGAACTAGAAAATCGTGATATTTTTCATTCTTTTAGAACCTCCTATTGCATACATAAAAGAATCTGGAGCTCATTATCTTCAGATTCTTAAGACTTGACTTGACTTGTTGTTTATTTATGCTGGGCCAGATGAAGCCGAGTGGCCTCGTCTTCCCCTGACCCAGCGCTCTCTCTAAAGGTCAAGTACAAAAAATACATATATACAATTTGTACATAGGAAAAAAATAATTACAGGCAGATATATACACAATAGGAAAAAACTATATTTACATGTGGATAAGTAAATGTTTCAAAATTAAGATACGTAAGGGAAAAAAAGGCACTTTTCACAAAAGGGGGAGGGAAAGAAAAGAAAAAGAAAATCACTCACAAAATCACACTCATTACATGTATCACTCACACTCACTGTCACCAACACACACGTGTTTTATATAAGTACACACATATACACATACACATGTACATACTTAGACATATACATACATGTACACATACACGCACCTATACACACATAAATACACATACACGCACCTATACACACATATTTATTGCAGAAAATGTTTGATTAGTTTCGCCCTGGTTGGGTTACTCCTTATCGCGGGGGGCAGTTCGTTGAATTCCCTCGCAAATGTTGTTGCGTAAGCCCCCGTCATCCTGGAAGTCCGGTGAGATGGAATCTGGAAAAGTTTCTTGGAGTTCCTGGTATCGAATAGGTGCCCCGCCCCCAGGAGGCGGAGGTTACGCAAAACATAAGTTGGGACTCGGGCCTCCAACACCCTCAGTCCAGAGAGGATGATATTCAGCCTCTTCCTTTCCCGCACCTTAAGAAGTTTCTCCCGCCTGTTCAAAGGGGTGATGCGGTCATAACTGATTGGAACTAGCAGAAAATAGAAGACAATATTTATGTTTGTATATTTCCTGTGCATAAAAATGCTTTTATTTTGATAAAAAATTGAAACTTTAGAATATACCTGAAATATGTGATTCATGATCTCTAAACTTTATGGTATAGGTATGGTTGTGGTATAAAAACTATATTGTCATTGATGTTAAGAATAATATCAGAGCTTAAGTACTCATCGCATGTAAAAGTTTGATTTCATAAAAATTTTAAGTACAATTTGATTAGAGGAATAAGTTTAACAGATAAAATAAAGATTAAAGCAAATATAAAACAATCATTAAATGTAAAATATAGAATGATCTTTAAGTAAAAATTTCTGCTGTTTTAGGTAAAAGAAATAGTATCTAAGGCTCCTGCTGGGTTGGTTGGAAAGCCTCTTTTCAATGGAACTCTATCTGGTAAGCAATGGCATACTCTGGAAGGAATCCAGCAGGAACTTCATGATGAGTATAAGATGCGCCGTGAAATGTTAATCAAGAGATTAGATGTCACTGTGCAATCTTTCCAGGTAATAACCCATCACTACAAAATCCTCCCCCCTTATGTATCAAAGTTGGATTTATTAATACTCTTTTCCTTCAATTTTTAATTAATGTTCTTATAATGGAGCTCAAATTTTATTTATATAATGTACTAATGGTCCATTCTCAGCACCCAAAGAGTAACAGAAGTTAAATGTAACAATTTCTTAGAAGTATACCGTATATATAATGTTTTAATTTCTTCTTAATAAATTACTAGAAAATGCCCCGTCAAGCATGACGGAACTTAATTTAGTTTAAAAAATATATCTATTATCGTATATATCTGGTTCTAAGAGGCCAGAAACAGTCCGTAAGATCATATTAACTCAATGTGTATTTCTTACCATTATTTATTATTTCAAGCCATTAAAGGCTACTTTCATGTATGTACATTTTTTGTAGAAAAATATAAGAAATGGTTATCCCCGTGTACTTATATGGGATAATTCATGAAATCAACATTCAACTATGGCCTTAGTTGTCATAGGGATGATTTGTTAATTTCAAAAATTACAAAGTTTCCATGTATTTCATCAAAGTTCTCACAATTTCGAATTTTTTATGAATGTTTCAAGGCTAAAATAAGATTCTATGATCATTTTCCTTTCTTTTGACCTTTGTCTCAATTTTGTGGGACCATTGTTTCTAATTTAATTTGTAAAAGAAACAACCTCTGCAAGTCATGAAAACATACTTTACGTTCATCTCTTATGGAAACGTATTATGTGCTCCTAGGTTTGAACCCAGGCCTTTACATAGATGAGAATAGTTCAGCATTGTAGGAACACAATGCAGTTGGTTTCAGATCTCTAAGTCAAGTAGTTTCTGAGATAAATAGGGAAACCGATGGATGGAT
>KZ308152.1:464041-521389 GCA_000376725.2 Ladona fulva | reverse complement strand
ATATATATTTTTTTTATTATTATATGAAATCATAAAATAACATTTTTAATTATTGGTTAATGTCTTGATTATTGGCAGCAAGGTATTATGCCCAAATATGCTAATGCTGAGTAACACCTAGTTTGAGCATTTCTAGGAGCATGGCTATTCATATATAGTCTACCTTCCTTTCATCTATGGTTTATTAAAATAAACTTAGAGCTGTATCAAATCGGAAAGAAAACAAATGAAGATTGAGGATAAAATATTTGGACTGAAGGAAGTTAGAAGGTGGTCATTTGCCTCCCCCATGTTATTTGTTTGAATTAGTAAACTCAGTATTCCCTTTAATCCTTACTATCCTCTTCAATGTTATGGTTGCGTCACAATATCAGTAAGTTTACATGTAGCATTTTTATCTACTGCTAAATTGTTCAAATCATTTTACTCTTGTTGTCTGGCAATATTTAGGGAAATTTTTTTGTATACCAGTTTGTGGTTCATAAAAGAATTTGAAAAATGTCAATTGATCTATTACTGAACAGTATTTAGTAGAACTGAAACTAGTCTTATAAATCAGTGTTTCCCAGCTGATAGAACGTATCTCTCTGATGGGACTTGCAAGTCTATTGAGTGAGAATTTAGCAGGTTGATGTATGTATTTTCTTATTCATTTTAGCTATTTACTTTTCAAATATTTTGCTTTACTGCCTATTAACTTTTAAATACTGTAGAGAATACTGTAGATAGGAAGATGATGCGACGCGTCGAAACCTAGGTCGCAAATAAATATTTACTGTGGTACGGGTATAAGTGTTGTTCTTATTCACCGTTTACTGTAGATCTTTTTTATGTTTAGACAAGTATAAAAATTAAAAGATAAAATATATAATCTTCATTTATCCTAACTATATTTTTTCCATCAAAGTTAAAAACAGAGGAGTATATGATGAGGTATCACCAATTAAAAATTTTTCATTTGGGGTCACTTATCATAGGGAAGAAGTTTTAAAAGTCTTCTCTTGCTTTAAGGACTGCATTACTTCATCTACAACTTCGTTTTCATCCTCTCAAATGAATTTTGGTGTGTGGGTTGCTGTGCATGTACTTTATTTTTCATAACTTTCACATTTTAATAGGATGATTTTTGTTTTCACTCCTTAAGTGTTGATACATTAAAAACGTTCCCTTTTCCTAAGACTTTCATTGAGTTGATGAACCTAATATTGTGAGAGGTTGTGGACCTAGTGAAATCATTCAGTGAATTAAACTTTGCCTGTTGGAGTAGAGAAGATAACATAGGGGTTTTTTTTTCTTTTTTTAGTGGTCTGACCGTGCCAAGTCCCAGGAGGATCGCATTGCTCAAATTTTTCAGAACAAACGAGCACAGTTCCGTGTTCAGCCATTGGTAGAATTATCCCATTTACTGGCTGCTAGGGAAGATCTTGCTGTTCTAGAGAAGACAAGCAACGCTTCAGTTCGTAAGAACACACAGACATCTATCAATAAAGTTATCATTGGCCAGGTACTGAATTTCTTTTACCTTATGTGCTTCTTATAATACCGGAGGTATTAATTTTATTATTTAGCCCTAATTTTTAAAGCCAGAAAAATGATAGAATTTTTCCAGAAATTCTATAAATAATTATTGCAAACAAATTGATTTGCATATGCATATTGATTGGAACAAGTGAATGCAAATCCTAAAAATTGAGTGATTATATATTCCTCGTGGTTCCTTATGTTCAGTATTCTTGGGCACTCAATTTATTGCCTCTGTCATTTAGTTGATGTATTGATTCATGAAAAAGTTGAATGATTCTTGGGGTAGCTCTTGATTGTGGTTTCTTAAACCATACTGGATAATTCTCTTTTAACAGAACTGGGTTGGATAGTGATGTGTAACTATTTTATTTTATTCATGCTGTAAATGGATATTCTTAAGCATAAGCAGTTTAATATCATGTTGTGAAATGCTGAAAGTTTTTAAGCACATTGAGGTTTTTGAAAACTAATGGGAAGTTACCATGTTACATCAGCTAAATTCATCCCACCTCTATTATTTTGATTCTTAGATCTTCATGAAATGTATAGTTTATAGCTGAACTTTCTTCATACCACTAAACATTTATATTGTGCTTTGTAGGTGCCTGACCGTGGTGGGCGACCTAGTGAACAGCAGCCTCCCCCACCTGAGATGCCCAGCTGGCAGCAAAGACCTCAAGGTAATCATGTTAAAACTGCTGAAATTAAGTTTGATGATAAAAACCCCTTTGTGTTATGATTAGTGGGATACTCTAGGAGCCTAAAATATGCTGTGGATGTCCCTATATGACCTTATTTTGGTATAAAAAAACAATCTGCTGAAGGTGGAAAATGAAAATTTCTTTCTTTAACAGTGGAATGGCTGCTAAAGAATTGGATGTTTAAAAACACTCCATAAGCTGTATGTCGGCAGGCAGAACTTGTGTTTAAAGACGAATGGGAAGCTCACTGATTTCTGGGAAGTCCCAGTGCAGATTTCAGAAACAATACAGGTGCCCTTGGTAATGGAGGCATTGTCTCTGAAATGTGTATTAGGACTTCCCAGAAATCGGTAATCCGGAACTTCCCATTTTCCTTTAACGGGAGTTCTGCCTGCCCATATTTGGCTTATGGAGTCTTTTTAAACCTCTAATGGAATGCGCCTTATCCAAAGGTTGTATTGGTTGATGAATTTCATAAACACTCATTGTACTTTAAGGGAAATGTTACAACATTGGAACAATCAAACAAAGAGATGGCCTGAGTTATAATCCTTGAATTTTGATGTATCAATCATCTAGATATATTTGTAATATCATCTTAAGCATTAGCAAAGTTTGCATTCTTAGTATAAGACCATCATCCTATTAAAGGTTAAGTCAGACCATTTTTGTTTTGGTCCATTTTCTTGTGTTTATTCTTTGAGCTCATAGCAGTGAACTCATACTATCAACAACTCAACTTTCCTGTAAAGCTACATTATTATTTGTTTATCCAATTCACAACAAAATTTAGTATTTATAGAAAAATGATCAACGGGTGAAATAATTCTTTTTGTGAAAAGAATAAGACAACACTTGTACTCGTTACCACAGGATATTTAATAAAACGACCTAGGTTTCAATGCATCATGTCATCGTTAGATACAGGAAACAGAGCAAATATAGGAAGAGGAGCAATGAGGGGAAAGTAAGGGAGTGGGTGGGGGAAAGGGGGGTTGGGGGTTAGACAGAGTTACAAAAATGCAACAAAGTTTTCACCTTAGAAGAAAGGATAGGGGAAGTGAAGGAGTACAGGTTTCTCGTTTATGATCATTAACGAAAGATTCCCAAGCATTTTAAGGATTTCTAAATGTTCATAGTGGTTCATCGCTTGCCCTTTGTCCAGAAAATGGAGGAAATCCATTTTAAAAGAACTCCCGTGATCTTCCTGCAAGAGATGCTGTGCCCTTTGGGAAGCCCCAGGATTGTTTATTCGGAAGGCATTGGTGTGTTCCTTTCTTCGGACGGCAAGCAATCTTCCAGCCTGCCCAACATAAACCCCCGGACAGTTGTCGCAGCTAAGGCGGTAGATGCTGCTTCTTTCCTCAGGAATCCGTGGGTCTTTCCCATTCCTTAGTAGGTCTCCCAGCTTCCGGGAAGGTCTGAACACTGTCCTAAGGTGGTCTTTAGGGAAGCGCAGCACCACCGTTGTGCGAGGCCTTCCCAGGTATCTGAGAGGGCACCATCTCGGGGTCATGTTCTTGCCTTTTGTCTTATAGATGCGGCCGCTGCACATTCTTCTCTTTTTCTTTTTAATCATTTGGTCAATGATCTGGTGGGGGAAACCATTCTTGTGGTGGCAGTGTGCTTAATTGTGGAGATTTCTCTCTGGTAGTTGTCTTGGGAAAGAGGTATCTGAAGAAGTCTATTGATGAGGGAGTGGAATGGGGCAAATTTATGGGTGGGGTGATGGCGTGAGTCCGTGGGGATAGCATGGTCTGTGTAAGTCGGTTTTCGAAAGATTTAGACACGTGGTTACTCTCCTTGATGCTTATGCTTAGATCTAGGACATTGAATGTTCTGTCACATGGTTTTTCACACAAAAAGGAGATTCTCTGATGTAGACTATTGAGAAACTTCAGGAAATTATTAATCTGTCGATCAGAGCTGTTCGAACAGCAGATGACATCATCAACCTAACGATACCAGTAAACAATTGAGTTAACTAAGGGGTTGCCTGAGGTAAATAGTTTATTCTCTAAATTGTCTAGAAAGATTTCAGCGAGCAGAGGTGAAAGGGGAGAACCCACAGCAAGCCCTTCATTTTGTTTATATAAATTACCGTTAAATTTAAAATAATTTTGGGTGAGAAAGTTCTTTAACAAATTCCGTATCGCCTTTGGCGATTTTAAGAAGCTCATTTGTTAATGAAAGGGCTTCATAAGGCGGTATGCTGGAAATAAGGTCCACTATATCAAAAGATAATAATTTGCAATTTGGTGGTAACTTGAGGTGGCGGATTTAGTTCACAAGGTCCAATGAATTAATAGTTCTGATTTGGGTGAGAAATTGGAAATTTCTTTGACAAGATAATTTAAACGAGTAGCTAATTTATGGCATGGGGCACCAATCCCAGAGACAACAGGTCTAATAGGAATATTGTCCTTATGTATTTTGGGCAATCCGTATAATCTCGGCAGAGTGGGATTCATTTCAAGAAGGCAGTATAGTTTAGTATTAGGAAACACAATAGAATTATGGAGCTGTTTTCTCACATCTGCTTGGAACTTTGCAGTGGGGTCTTTATGGACAGGTTGTAGATTTGCATTTTTGATGAACGTCATGCACTTTTCAAGGTAATTGCATCTGTCGAGAATCACTATGCAATTCCCTGTATCGGCTTTTTGAACAATCGAGACTTCACTGTGGCACCTTGTACTATGATCACTATGGGAAAAGTGGTTAGTTATGGAACACTTTAACCCTTTAGCTGTGGGACCCTCAAATTTTTCTACATCTGTGTGCGGGAGAAAAGTAACAGGAGTACTGGAGGCGCAGGCAAGTCCTAGCAGGTAGTTATCCCTTATAATCCGGGTCGACCTTTTCTTTAAGGGTGCGGTCAGTGGTTATTGTTTAGAAATTATGGTTGGTATCATATATAATATATTTAATAAGAAATTTGTTTTGTATAAGCAGTCTGAATTTACTTTCCTTGCACTTTGCTGATCATTTTGATACCAAACACTTCGCAAATATCTTGATTTTTATCAATTATAACTAATTTCGTAAATCCGCTATTCAGAAATCGAAAATTTGGGTTTCCCCCGAAGTGCGAAATCCCTCGGATTTTCCCAATCTAGAACAATACAGAAGAGTGAGCCTTTGGGTGTCTACTTGAGAGGCAGGGCCATAAAATTGGGAAAGGACAAGAATGGGGGTGAGAGAGCAGGTCAAACGTAGAAATACGTTTTTCCCGCAGTCCTCTTAGGAAAACGTAGAAGTACGTTTCCCGCAGCCAAAGGGTTAATGACAGGGCAGCAGTATGTTTCACACTAATATCATCCTTGCTAAGTGTGACTTTGCAGTCCACGGCAAAATCTCTTGGGGTTAAGGGAAAGCTTGGGGCGAATTTAAATCCTTTTTTTAACAAGGACATCTCCTCGTTATTATAGGAATCATGGGATAAATTTAGCACCCTATCATGAAAAGAATGCTTAGGTAATGTTGGCTCCGGAGGTTGGTTATCCTTATTTGTTAAATTGACAAGCATTTTAGATAGGGAAACCCATTTCTTAAAACACACTTCACTCACACGTTGGCGCACTAGATCGTCCAAGAGAGTCCATTCCATGTAATGAAATTTGTGCAACAGGTCGACATGCAACAGACATAAGTAATGAGAGAGGCTGTCTCTAACTGCATACCACTTTTTTTAGTTCCTGTTGGACCCAGATGTAGGCGGCCTTCTTCTTCACTGTTCTGGCAACAGCACTGTTAGTCTACACATGGATATTCACATAATTCGGCGTCAATCCTTGCTTGAGACATTTCAAATTAAACCAAATACCTTGCTTTCCCCTCATTGCTCCTCTTCCTATATATTGTGAATTTGCTCTGTTTCCTGTACCTGACAATGATGCGACGCATCGAAACCTAGGTCTTTTTATTAAATATCCTGTGGTAACGAGTATAAGTGTTGACTTATTCTTTTCATCATGAATAGCTACCACAAAGTTGAGGCCGATGTAGAGGATTTTGAATTCTTGTTAATTTTTAATAGAAAACATATGTGTACAGGCTACGTAAAATACTGTATTCCTTCATATTTTTAACATAGTAGCCTCAAGTCAGCTTTCTTCCACTCGTTGATTCATAAAATGCTACATGTGTCAATGTCCAAAATAGTTGTCAAAGAGATTTCTTAAAAAGTTGTGGTGAATGGAAAGAATTCAGTAACAGCTTTTTTAAAGTGTCCTATGCTAAAGAAAACAAAGCTACCATGGAAACTTACTCAATTATCATAGATGGAAAGAAAAGAGAGAATATTGTGTTACTATCTCATTTATTTCTATGTTAACTCAAAGTCTCATCAAATATTAAATTATCTCCATACGACTATGATATAAAACTCCTGTATGTTTTCAGAGTTTCTGTGCTACCCTAAAAGCTTAGTATGCATTTATACTAAGATGGAATTAAAGAAGTACTTCATGAATGTGTTCTCTTAAGCCATAGTACGGGTATCCCTAAAATGGCAATTGTTCCTGGGGTATGCATATGGTTTCCTTTGCTGTCTAGGTATCTACCATAAATACTTGTTAGTTGATTCTAAAATACAAAATTTCAGATATAACTTGTAATGTTATGTTTGAAAGATCTCTTAAAGAAATATATTTTTAATGTTAACAACTTATTCAACTTTTTGTGGTTGAAAATGTTAAATTATATCATGTAAAGCACGTATATAAATGCATGTATAGATGTAAATCGTGTATATTATTTTTATGCTCTTATCATATTTATTCTTATATTATGGTTTTGTGATGGTGTGAGATTTCTGTTACAGAGATCTCACTCTTTTGAATGGTGGTCATACTGTTTGTAATGGTAACTTGTATAAATTTAATTTTGATATAGTCCCTGACGGAACCTCTTGTATAGTTTTGTAACCAACCCTTGGGAATCACAATTTTAAGCTATAAGTCACTGTCCATTGTAGCTCATTCTTTCCCTTAGCTATAAGTAGACCCTCCACAGATCATGATAGACCCCTATCTGCCTAACTGGTCCTTTTTTGAGAACCTTGATGCAATTGAGATTCATGTGGAAAAGATTGTAATTTTGTGATTTTTCTTGAAGATGGAGGACGTGGAGGAGGAAGGGGGGGAGGTGGAGGAGGAGGAAGAGTGCAAGGTGGCTGGAATCAGGGTGGGAGGGGTGGTGGACAGGGAGGGGGATATCAAGGTGGTGGAGGAGGAGGATACCAAGGAGGAGGAGGTGGGGGAGGATACCAAGGAGGAGGTGGGGGAGGATACCAAGGAGGTGGTGGGGGATACCAAGGAGGTGGTGGGGGATACCAAGGAGGAGGTGGTGGTGGGTACCAAGGAGGAGGTGGTGGGTACCAAGGAGGAGGTGGTGGTGGGTACCAAGGAGGAGGTGGTACCAAGGAGGAGGTGGTGGTGGGTACCAAGGAGGACATGGAGGTGGGCATCACGGTGGGGGAGGCCATCGTGGGGGTGGTGGTGGCTATCATAGTGGCGGTGGACACCATGGAGATGGGGGAGGGTACCAGGGAGGTGGTAGGGGAGGTAGAGGAGGTCGAGGGGGAAGAGATCGTCAACAAAGGAATTACTGAAATCCTGTATTTTTGCCTGTGTGTAGCTTTTATAAAGCTAAATGTAATTTTAAGGTCATCCAGTGTGCTTGTGGGCTCCTAACTTCATGTATGACTCTCTTTAATAAGCTGTAGCTCCTTTATATGACATCACTATAATATATTCCTCATAATTATATATTTCTTATATACCTAAATAATACATTCAAATATCGTCAAGGTTAAGCTGAAAATCCAGAATATACCAAAATGTCAGAAACTGAATATCATAGGGATTATTACTAGTGCCTAAAAAGTTTCCCTGTTGCCTAAAATGAAGTTTATCGTTGATGACAACTTGGTGCTTTTGATTTTTAACAAGGGAAATTACAGTTTGCTTTCTTTTTAATTGAAGTTATGAAGAGTTGTGATCTTAGTTTATTTGAGAGAAAGTTTTTGTTTTAACAATTCCTATGGTGAACTGTGTGAATGTTATTATTTTAATTTCTATTAAGCCCTCTTATTGCATTTTTATTTCAGTGTTTAATTAAAAGAACTGAATCTTCCTCGGTTTGTTTCTGTTCAGTTAAGAGGAATATATGGTACCCTTTTAATTTAATGATTTGATTATTAGTTGAATTATACATGAGACTGAATAAAATTTCTATAGAATAGAAAGATAATTTGTGTTTCAGAAATTAAATAAATCTATGCTTAAGTGCATCTAACCACTAGCTATTTTTGTGAAAAACTGTCTTATCTTTGTTTTCTACAAGCTATTTGAAAGTTTGGTAAAAGTTGTAAGTTTGGTTTTTGGAGAAAAACAGCTGTATCTACGTAAATAACGAAGGGAAATGTCTTCCCATTCATTTCAGAGTTAAATGGTGTTCCTCAGCCTTATTAAACCCAGTCTCCATGACAATTGGACTAATTTGAAATTCAGTCCAATTTAGAATTAATAGAAAAGCATTTATATTTTCATATATAAGATGTTCAAGACCTCAAATCCACCTTAATCAATTGTTGTAACTTGATGTTTGGCAGTGAGATAATTCACTTTAAATAATTAGGAGTGTGTTTTGAAGGGAAATGCATCAATGTTAGCTAAGGCTTCCATAATAAATTGTTATGTATGCATGAGTACTTTTCTGTTTCAAACATAATACTAAGTGAAACTGTAAAAAGAAAAAATATATATTCCTTTCATACATGTCTGTACATAATACTTTTGCATTGTGCTTTATACAGATATTTATCTAAGTCCTAGCTTTCATGCAAATCAGTCATAAGTTTCTGATTTGAAGAATTTCATTTGTTTGTAACTTTAATTTCCTTAGGTATTTGAGTAAAACAGATGATGCTCATAAATTTCAAATTTTTCTATGAGTTCTGTATAGTTAGTATTTATCGAAGTTAGCTCTTGAGCCAAAATTGTAAAATTGATACCTGTATTCTAACCATTCCAGTAATTATCGAACATCCATTATCAAGTAATTAGCAATTTTGCCCTCATTATAAGATGCTATGGCTGGTTAATAGCATGACAGGCTGTAGGACAGTACCAAATTTGTAAATTTGCACCTAAATTTGATTGTAAAACTTAAAATGTATTGGTCATTAATACTGTGTTTTGCAAAAGTAGTTATGTTGTAAGATTTATTTACTTAGAATCTGAATTACTTGGAATCCAGTTTCTTAGAGTAGTGAGACAGAAAAAAGTATAGTTTAGTTGAATTTGTGTATTATACCAAACTCTCTCTCTCTCTCTGTTAGATTAACAATTGATTGATTATTTACCAAGAAAAATAGAAAAAGGAGTTGATTAAGCCTCTAAGGCCTTTAAAATAATGAAAAGTAAAATCATTTTTACTGAACCTTTCCAGGGTTGTAATGTTTAATGCATTAAAGCAATGATATGATGAATGTCACTGCCACTGCTGGAAAAGCAGCTTTGAAAAGCGCTGTATTCGTAGATTTAATACTGTCAAAGTTTAACCAAGAGCAATAATATTGGCATGCAAAAAGAGTCCTTAGATAAATTACAGTAAAGTAATTTAATTTTGCAATTGGTGAGGAGTCTGTGCAAGAAAAGGACAGGTAATTTGAGTCATTTGCAATGCTTATCATATTATGCGGTCTGTTTCCAATGTGTAAAAATTTTGCTCTTTCTTATCAAGATGAACTACAATATTACAGGAAAGTTCTTCCAATTGTTAATAGATATGTAAAGATATTCTGAGGGTCAAAGAGTTCTACTCACCACAGTTACCTCTACTTTTTTGAAGTCTTACTCTGCATGCTCACATAATGGCAGCATGTAGATACACATTTTTTCTAGATTTACCTAGTAATCTAATAATAGAGGGTGCCATATATGTGCTTGGCTGGATATTGTAGTAAGCACAAGTAAACTTGCTTGGCAGCCACTTAACACTTGAGGTAGCTATTGCTACTTATATTGATAAATAGGCTAAGTACAATGCTTTGTAGCCTTAAGGACTGATGGATTTCATGTATTTTATTGATATTATACATTATATAATACTGGTTAAAATTTCAATTGTTAATAAAAATTACCAACTAGATGAGTGTTTTCTGATTTTAGTCCAAGATGGTTTTTTATAAAAGAAAAGCAAATGCTACGCCTATGCAAGAAAATCATTTACCTAAAGTTTGGAAATAAATGGCAAAAGGCTTTCCCTGCATGAAATTTTTGTTGCACTTACAGCTAAAATTGCAAACTTGATGCATCTTGAGCTAGCTCTCTTATGGCTGGCTTGAATCAGGTTGGTTTTTTATTAAGGGTAATACTGACACTTGCATATTTTTCTTTGGTGATTGTTGCAATAACTAGAGGAAAACAAGTTTTTATTCTGTAAAGTAGACTTTGCAGTGGCTTCTGAAGTAGTATAGAACTTAACAGCTCATACTCAATTTATTCCATTACTCCACTGTTACTTCAAAGACAATAGACAGTATTTCTAGAGCTATTCCCAAAGTGCTCCCTTCAGCCAGGCATTATTTAGGTACAGCTTTACCAATAAGTTAAGAAAATTGGGTGGGATAATTTCCATAAATTTTTGCCCTAATAGTTATTAAAAACAGCTGTCTTAGAATTCTATCAATAATTTTCTTTCAAATGAAAAGAAATGGTCAGCATTGAAAGCTTTGCCTTTTAAGTTTCATTCAGATTTGGTTAAATTAGATGGATAGCAAAATTTAGCTGTACTATAAAATATCAACTTTCATGCCTATGCTTCAAGTATATTAATCAATGTTTCTTTTCTTCTTTATGCTAACAAATCTTATTTTATTGCTACCCATCCCTTGAAATCCAGTATTTTAGCATTAGCTTTCACACTAGTTTTTATATGGCATGTCTCTACTACTGTTATAAGATTGTTATAAATTTATGCCTTTTATTTCAACATCTGTGCACTTCAGAAAACAGGAAAGCTTTGGGAAGGAAACTCAGTTGTTTTGAGTGTATTTAGAATAAGAGGAGTTGTTGAGTGAAAGAAAGGGAACAAAGTTTTGGAAGTACTGATGAGTGAGGTAATGAAGCAACTACCTCCCATACTTCTTGAAGTGGGCACCAGAGGTTAAACTCACCTAGATCTTCAAACAGTTTCAAGTAATACTTTCTCTACATATGCAAATTTTGCAGAATCTCAAAGAAATATGTAGAACAAAAAAGATCATAGTTTACGTTTCTGTGAGAGTGCTCATGATGGACATTCTTAATTTCAGGGCTATGGTTAATGTTGCATTATAATGATACCCGAATGAAATTATTTTATCTCTTATGAGAAAATATAACCAAAATCTAAAAATATGTGGCACAGCAAGGTGCTCCAATACTTTTCAGTTGATTTTCAAACTTGACCATTGTAATATTGCAAAAAGTGATGGAGCTCTTTAGGTCAAGAGAGCATTTTAGAAACCTTCCCACAAACAAAAAAAACCTTTTTTGTTGCCTAGTAGTAATACAAGGCACTTATTTAGGCTAGTGGTACCCAAAATTATTGCTTTGCAAACCAAATTGAAAATTTCTTGCGATGTTGCATTTAAACCACATAATTTGCAAGCATGTTGCCCTGTTGAAAGATATTTTTATGTCCCTTAACAATTAGTGTATATCCTCCTGCATAAATTGACTTTGAAAAAACGATTTTGATGAAAACGATACACATTTACAAGATAATGGCCATCACAGATCCTTTTCACAAAACTTCTTTGCAAGTAGCTTTAAGGGAAGAGGCTGGATTCGTTGGAAGCTATTGAGGCCTAACCAATGGTATTACATTTTTGAACCCTTCCCTTCTACTCACCATTGCTTCAAAACTTAATGTATATCAATGATTGGGTTTCCAGCATATTTACCTGATGATGGCATTTTAGCCAAAACTGGTCTTTAAATTATATCTTATGTGGAAATACTGTTTTTTTCTCCTAATTCAGTCTTTTCATGAAGTTTGGCAAGCAATATTGCTATCTATTCTATTATCATCTATATAAAATATAATTTATGCAAAAAGAGTAGTTTATAGCCAGATTAATTGACATGTATTTTAAAGTGTGAACAAGACTTATACTAAATCTCTTTATATACCCTAAACCAACCATTACAAAGATGCATAAATATATAATTTTATTTAGGTTAAAAAACGACAAAATAATTTGTTAGAGATGGAAAATAAATTAATTAATTTTAGAGGTAAAATTTGAGAATAGATATGTGTTGGAGATATATGTATAGTTGAGTTTTTCTTAACGTGGAAAGACTGATTAGCAAGCAAGCATCCTTAACATGTTGGAAACCTAGCACACCCAGTACCATAGATAGCTGTTGCTTTGGGTGATTAGACAGTATTTGGTACATTTGAAGAATACATCGTTATTAAAATCATTGTTTATGTATTTAATATTTTTTATCATGAAAATTTTTCTCTGAGTTTGAATGTTGAAATAAAATCTACTGTTCTTTTCTACCTATTAATCTCCCCAAAACATATATTTGCTGTTTTTAACTTAATGAAACAAATTAATACAGGGAAAACCTGAATTACCATTCAGAGATATTATTCAAAATTGAGAAGGGTTTGAGTTTAACCAAGCAGTAGTATGATAAAAATTTGCGTATCACATATATGATATGGATATCCATTAATAAGAATCGATGTGCATTATTAATAACGAATGGCCGAAGAGAATAAGTGTGTTCTTCGTTACAAACACCTAAGTACTCTGTAATTTTTATTTGGCCTCTCAGATATCTTCTTTTAAACAAAAATTGCTTCCTCTGAAGAAATGTTGAGATATTTATATTGATGCCATAATATTCGTATTTGACGCTCAAACGAGACTCTTCTTAGCAATATTACATATGAGATTTATCTTAGGTTACTGTAGGGAAAAATCCTTCACAAAAAATTTAACCCTGATGGGAATCGAACCCGCAATCCTCGTTTTAGGATACCAATGCCTTACTTCTTCAGCCCATTGGGGCAATCAAATCGTCAGAAAATTAGGTAAGTATCAGGTTTAAAATAATATTTTATTTGGATAAAAGGTTCTCATAATATGAATTAGAATTGTTTTTGCCCATATTTAGGTTTAATTTTTGCATTCTGCATATTCACTCTTTCAATAAGCAGTTTCATTAGGAAGTTATTTTTACTTAGGTTTCCACTCAAGTTTTTGAAGAAAACGTAACTGCCGTTTTCTTACTAAAGATATTTAAAGTTTCTAAATGTAGTCTAATTTTAAAATTTAGAATATTAAAAATTAATTTACTATTAATTAACTTTTACTTTTGTTCGAAATCGAAATTGTAAGTTTAAAATTCAGCATGTAACAGAAACTCAGTTGACATTGTTTAAAATGGCGTCGTTGGAAACATTGTCCGACGGTGAACTCAGAAAAAAATTGTTAGAATATGGAGTTTCTGCGGGACCGGTAACTGATACAACTAGAAAACTTTACTTGAAAAAGCTGAAGCAGCTTACGGAAAAAGGTAGTAACGATGAAGTTCCAGGAAAGAAGAATAGAAGAAGCCTTTCCCGGTTCAGCTCGGGAGAAGAAGAAAGTGAGGCGGACGAAGACTCCGTATCCATGCCTCCTCCAGTTTCAAAAAACACACCTCGGTCATCTTCTAGACGTAAATCTGCAGGAGTTAAAACTAATGTTACTCCACCAAAAACTACAACCAAAACGGAGTTTAGTACTCGTGACAGTTCTGATGGAGGTCAGCGGGAGTACACTTCGAAGACGCGAGCTTCAAATACTCTGATTCCTGGTTTGAATGACTCTAACCATAGCACACTTGGAACAAGAAATAGGCGATCAACGAGATCAGGAAATGAATCAGTAATGGAAAACTGGGTCTCTCATGTTAGAGATGGATTTGAGACTGGATCAGATTCAGACGTAGCCGGAGATGAGCCGGTAAGCTCAGACAATACTGACGGGAATGTGAGCAGCAACAGAAGTTATTTAAGCTCAGTTTCTTCTCGTCTCGGTTTTTCATCCGAACGCACAAATATTTCCAATACCTACGAACCCCGTAAAAGGCAGTCAACAAAATCAGATACTCGGCCTTATACTCCTAATGGACATCACAGCTTTTCTTCGTCGTTTACAAGTCAAAAGCCCAGCAGCCCGTCTAGTACTTCAACGTCTCCTCTACCAGCAAGTCATCCTTTGTCATCTTTTTCAATTTCAAACAAGCGAAGCTCCCCCATGATCACTACACAATTTGGGGCAGCATCAACACCTGTCGAAGAGGAAAAGAAATTGTGGGATTCTCAGGTGATTTTGGTTTTTCCCTGCCTTAGTTATTTAAGTTCACTTTCTCAGTTAGTATTCTGTGAGTGGAATTGTTTTGAAACTGTTAATTCAAGCGATATTAACATATCCTTGAATAACAATCTATCAATGCCATAGACTATTTCGTGCGGATTCTCGTGGTTTCCATCAAGAAATTGTTACAATTGATTCAAAGTTACCTTATTCGTCGTAGATGAAAAGAAACAAAGCTTATTGAAGTTGGATAACATAATCGTTCAAAGTCATTCTTGTCTATCTTGAATCTCGCGTATGCGTTCAGATCTTGCTATCATTTAGTAATTTTATTTTCTTAACATTTTTTAAAAATCTTTGATCAATTTCTTCAGTATAAGTTCTAACCATTTCTTATGACCAAGGTGCATCTAAGTTCGAACGAAATTGTTAATTGTGCATCATTGTTAGGCTGGTAAAATTTTTTACCTAAAATTTCTTAATCTAATAAAAGAGTTTCATGTACTTATGTTCATTGCATTCAATCTTTTCAGTTTGTGTCCATGGTATTACTTGGAGTCGCAGCATTGTTTTTCCTGGCCATTGGATTGACTTACATGAGTGTGAAATATAAAGATACTTCTATCTCCAGTGCTTTAGATGCAGTAACTCATGACGGATCTTCTAAAGGTATTAATAGAAGGGTTTATTGTCTGCTGCATATAATCTCTCTGTATGTAACATTTTCACATGCAACAACTGACCAATTTTTCTATCCTTTTCAGAAAACGTTTTTAATACTTGTGAAGAAGGTGACTCCAAGGTAAGTCAAGGTTCATGTTAGAAAACTGAAATTTTTTTCTTTCCATGTTCAATAAACATCTCAATTTTCATTAGTTTTTTGGCGTGTATTAATTCTGTATTTCTATTTGTTTCATCAGAAAAAATTGTGCTTCATTATATACAATGAATCTTTTTCTTGACAACTCTTATATCAGGATGTATTAGTCACTTTTTTTAAAAGACATCCTCTCCTACGATTTTATTTTTTATTTTGTAATGAAATTCATGTTATTCTTCTACAGTCAAACCCAATTTGCTCTTGAAGGAATGATGGAAAAATACACATCTGAAGAGGGTCCCTTACACAAATGTTGTTTAATTGCGTGCCATCCTGCATTTCATGCACAATTCTGCTTGATGTTCAGTTATCATTACTTTTAATGTTGTCATTTTTATCCTCTTTCGTTCTGAATCCTTCCTTAAGGACAGACATGTTTATCTTGCATTATCTTTAAGTTTTTGCTTAGGTTATGGTATAAATTGAAAGAGGTACTAGGTTCACATCCTGGCATTATAAATACCCTTATGCTTAGTATCATTATAATTGGTATTATCTGTCATTATTAATAAAATGAGGTGCTTAACTTAGATAATTAGTTGTTTATCTTTTGAGCCATAACTTTTAATTCAATCTTTGAGATTACATCATCATGGCTAATTCAGTAAGCAGAAGATTATTTGTATGTATTCCATGTTTGTAGCTATAATGTGATGAATTATCAATGCTACCTATGATTTTTTTATAATGAATTTTGCTACATTTTTACAACTAAGAGAGTACTAACTTACATTTTGATGTATTTTACTAATTTTGATGTATTCAACTTAGCATAATTAGGGATTAATTTTATTCTTTTTATATTCATTTATGTCCTGTCTTCTTAATATTTTTATTATTATGTCATTTTTATTTTGTCATTAAGTTTATTCAGCAAAAATCTGAAGACAGAAAGACTGTCAATATCAGTTCTAATTGTAATTTGATACATTGCTTGCCACTGACGCTATGTTTTTATATAATGTAATATGGAATTTGGGGAAATAAAGATAATTTTCTGAAAGATAAACTGTTGGTGAAATTTCAAAATTCCTTACTAAGAATTTGAGCAGTTCTCTGTAAAATATCTGACATTCATCTGAGTTTGATTGCCATAAAAATCCTCTCCTAATACAAGCTGCAGCCATGCCCCTTGGACTTATGAATCTTAATTAACAAACCAAGAGCTTAAGTAAATCAAGTCTTCTCAAATAACTTTATCAATTTTTATTGCATTAGAACCATCCATTCTGATGTAATGGTTGATCATTAAAATATTTTGTTGTATTACACAGGATAACTGTGTGGCTAAAAATGATATACAGCCAGCCATTGAATTATTCCGTCTTCTCCATCCCTGGCTGGAGGAATTAGCTGCTAAATCTCAGTGTGAAGGTGGTTGGTTCGGGGATACTCAAACTGTAGATGCAGCTTTTGTACCACATTCCAAGGCTGTGGACTATCTTGTAAATGCAACAAGTAAAGTGAGTAAATTTGTTTTTGAATGGAAGAGTTGCATCATAACTAACGTCTGATTTATTTTGTTTTGAATTAGAAAAGATATAGATTAGGTAAAATAACCAAAAGTAAAAAAAATTGCTTTAGGTCATCTTCTTGAGCGATATTCTTTTCTTTATTAAAGGCATTCATTTTTCAAGATGAAATAATTTTGATTGTTTTTCTCTTGAGTTATGGCAAAGATTTCAGAGTGGCCTCAGTAGTTATAACTGCTTTCCACATGATGGAAGTGATTTTTGATTTAACTCTTCTTCGTGAGAAGTATTTAGTAAGTTTGCCCACTCTCTAGTAACATTTTCCTATGCTTGCTTTCAATCCCTTACATTGCTAGTCCAGTGTGTTGAATCATGTAAGGTGGTTTTCTATATGTTTATACAGACAAAATTTAAAATGGCTGTATGATTTATGTTATTATGATGTTCTTCCTTGAAGATACCACGTACTGAAATAGAGAAACGACTGAAGAACTTGAAACTGGTAATGCAGATGAATCCTCATTGGGGTGTTAAGATAGTATCCGCTGCTGATGCTATATCTGCTGGTTTAAAAGGTGATCAGATAGAAGAATATTATGTGGTTCCAGAACCACCTCTTCCATGGAGCTGCATTCTACGTCTTAAGTTGAAGAGTCTCATCATTTCGGTAGTTGTTGTAACTGGAGGTAAGTCCTCAGCATGTTATTCAAGCTATTTGGAAGGGTTTCTACCATATGTTTTTTTATTTGAAGGGAATACTTTTGATATATGTTATATTTACAAGGTTTGAAGAATAGGAAGATCTTAACAATATGTTTAACCCTATTTTTTATGGCAAATCTTGCATTTATTCTGTGGAAAATGTTATTCCTGAAATTCACAACATTAAACATCTCTGTGATTAGTTTTCTTGTATTGAGGTTGTTGTCCATTAATAGTAGTTCATAAGACCAAAAATTGTTGTGCTTTTTTACTTGGGGAATTGGGCTCAACCTTTGCCTCTTGCATCTCAAATGAAAAATAAAATCTAATATTAAGGGGTTCTGTACTACTGTACAATATATGGGGGAATATATCTTAAATTTTGCGGGATATCATGAAATACAAAACGATTGACCTAGGTTTAACAACGAATGTTGCATTATACAACGTCTAAGATGTTGTATAGTGCAAACCATAGGTGTGTTTGTTTGTAAACTACTGTTTATTACCAAACCCACGTGAAGATTTTTTGTGGTAACTTTTAAAAGTAACTGGTAAATCAGGAATTCAGGACTGGAAATGGGTAAGGGTGATTTTGTGCAAGATGGTGGGCACCCAGGAAAAATCCCAAGGAAGTATGGACTTGAAAAAAGTCTGACGGGACCGGGAATCAAACTCGGGTCTCCCAATTGCCGGTCGGGTGCTCTGTCAATTGAGCTATCCCGGCAGAACGTTGCAAAGTCCTTGCCCACAAAGCCTCCCGAATGGCTTGGAGAAATTGGATTTATTTTTATAATCTTTAGCATATTAAGATGCACCATTCATCTTTGGTGAATGGATTTAGCTTGTAAATATGGTCAAAGATAGATTGGTAATTTCTTATTTTATTAGGTGTGTTAAAGATCCCCTTTAAAACAACATGCTCTTTTGTTTGTAAACTACTGTTTATTACCAAACCCACATGAAGATTTTTTGTGGTGATTTTTCTGCTTTCAAATTTCCTTTGATCATTTTTTTAATGTTATAGAATAGTATAATTCAGCCATAAGAGAGTTATTTTTTGAAGTGTGAGTCATGGTGAAGTAACTTTTCAAACCCATCTTTTTGTAGGTTTCCTGACCCTTTGGTGGTGTCAGTTTGGAGTGTCATGGTATATGCGACGTAAGGAAGTGCGCCAGAGAGAAGTATACCGTTTGGTAGAGCAAGCTATTACCCTTCTCTCTGCTCACCAGCAGCATCAGATGTCATTGGGAGGAGGTGCCGAGGCACAAGCTGTTGGGGAAGGCACATACCTGGCTATTAATCATGTTAGGGACCAACTGATTCCCCCTTCAGAGAGGCAGAGTAAGTCATATTTTTAAAACAAAAATTAATTTTGTCATGGCAATCTGCATGTTTCTNAATGCCATCTAAAATAAATCAGGGAACAGTGCTTCGTATTTTCCATAATAATTCATTTAAAAGAACTGGTTTCGACCATGACGATCATCCTCAGCTACACAATTTCAGAGCCCTCATCTTGCTTTTTCTTGATTTTTACCCTCCCTCTGTGATCCTAGACATTCTCATCATATGGTTTGTATTTCTGCTTCCATTCATCCTTTTTGTTGGTCCATTCATAATTTAACATACATAATGCAGAAGTTTGAAGTGTCACACACTTCCATTAAGAAAATAATTTTAACTGAGGAAAAATCCAGTGTTAAACTATACTCAAGGGGTATTTGTTTTCGGCTGTAAGAAATTGTTGTTTGAGGTGTGAGTTTAACTTGTACAAAATAACGCAGTGGATCATCGCTGTTGATGTTTAAAATGATCAAAAAACAGGTGAAGTTCTACATAGACATGGTTATGTTATCTCCTGATCAACCTACATCATTACCAATTTCATGTCTGTCTTATTCCAGGCTGTGTTAATACTAATTTTCTAAAAAAGTTCTTTCGTAAGTTTTACTTGGAAATTAACTTTTATCACAAAACTTCCTTTCATCCATTCTCTTTTTACTTGCTTGCCCTAAGTGGCATGTTCTGTAGATTTAAATTTAGTCTCTACATATATGTTCTGAAAGTTGGAATTATTTTAATGAAGTTATTTTTTTTTTTTTAGATAAGGCTGCCCTGTGGGAAGAAGTGGTGAAGTTCTTGGAAGAAAGGGAGTCAAGAGTACGCATGGAAGTGCAAATGGTGGCAGGAGAGGAGTTTAGAGTATGGCGCTGGCTTCCTCCCTCCTCTCCTATTTCCTCCTCTGCCAAACCCACTTCTCCTTCAACCCTCTCCCACTCATTTATATATTCTTCCGCCTCAGCTGGCCCCTCTAACTCTGTGTCCTCTCTTCACCGATCTCAGGTAGATTATCGGAGGAATATATAATACTGGATCCACTGCTCTTTTTTTGTTTATTTTCTTCCAGATAACTTTTTAAGGATTTATTGAGCTCTCATGTTGCTACATGCTTTGAAATATCCATTATCAGCTAGACTTAGTGACCAACTTGGGACATTTGGATGTCGTCTGGGATATGTCTTGCTTTGTTTAATTGTCTCTCTTTTAACTTATTTTGTGATTTGTATCCCAAAATTATATGCTTTTTGCAGTAAATGATGTACATTGTATTCTGAGCAGTTTTCCACAATTTTGTACTACTTTATTGAATCATTTGAATTGTTCTAAATTTTTCAAGTTAATGAATATTTTTGTGAACTTAATGATATCTCTTATTGCATTTTTAGCATTGTTCAGTTTCTATTGAAATAATTTGTGTGTTGGCATTTTCATGATGTTAGTATACATTATTTCATTGTTCTACATTTTCAAAATTTTGAAAATGAAACCTCGAAATATTTTCAACATTGTATGCTTTGAAATGTGCTTTTTGTCTCTGCTCGATCAGACATTCTTAATATTGCATTAATGTTTGTCATTTATTAATTTTGTATTTCTTGATTATGTATTTTTTATCATGACAGTAAATTCTTTTTTGATTAGTAATTTATAAATATTTATTTTCATACCAGATCAATATCAGTATTGTGCCTTCCATAGATTGGAATTTTTTGAACCATTGAGTTATCCAAAGTGAAATTGCAGTTAAATGTGCTTCCAAATTCACTCTGGAATGTGGTTACTTTAAATTGTAATTTCTCTTAACATTAGTACTTTTTGTAAGAGCTCCGATTAGGTTTAGATTTTCATTATTTTTGACAGAGACAATTTTGAATCAGAACTTACTTTCTCAGCCACTGAATCTCTAAATATATAACTTTCAAATCTTGAGAAATTGGTTTGATGTTTGCCATTTAAGTATCCTTTCTCTACCTTACATTCATGCAAGTCCATAGGTGTATGAAGAATTCCAATTATTTTAAGTCAAGTCCTGTAATCGGAGGAATGAACCATCATAAACAATATTGCTGTATGGGTTTAAGTTAAGATGATGTTTTGGTGGAGGCATCATTAAATCTGACAAAGAATCATTTATGTTTGAAACAGTTGGGACTTAACCACCACCACCAGAGTCAACAGCAAACTCAGAAGAGAAAAGTTTGGCAGGGTCAGGCATTTGAGACCATGGAAGGCAGTGTGAATTCCTTGCCCTGCTCTCCCACTCCCTGCCTCAAAATTAGGCACATGTTCGACCCAGAAATGTGAGTGCTTGATGCTTCATTCAGTTTTTAATCAGGCTCTTTTTGGTGATGTTGAGAAATCTTTCAGTATTCAGTTATTTGCTAATAGGTCATTAGTAAGATGCGCCACGTTGTATTTGAGAATTTTTTGCTAAATAATATGCAAAGGGATAGTTTTAAGGCTGAATGATCCTAACCTAGTGTTTCATGAAGACACTTTTATATTTTCCCTCAGCATTAATTTTGCTTAGATAGCTTCCGTTGAACTTCGCATGCTTTTAAACTACAATGCCTGATAAATTAATTTTAACATCTATATTTTTGAACCTTTATACAGAAAACTTTCTCTTTTAGGTCACATTTCCTTATAACATTATTAATTTTTATACTAACAGTTAAGTTGATATCTGTGACTAGACAAAATGTTCCTCCTTAAAACATTGACAGATACAAAATTTCCCATGGGAGCACTATTGTAACTCATATTTATACATTGAATTTTGAGTATTTTTATTTATTTTGTGTCAATCTTGTAGCTCTAGGAATGTCAGTTTTGCATGTGATGTGATACAGGAGACTTACTGTAAGTTCCTACAAACTGCAACATTCTCTCTCAATGTCTAGAGTAGTTGCTGACATTCTGAGACATTGCTACTTGGGATTGGCAGAAGCAAAGTTCTTAACTATTTGGTCAACCTATCCACAGAAAATGACTGTTTGTCAAAATGCACATTGAACCAATCCCTCTTGTTACGAATCATTCTGACCTATTTGGTCAGCAAGCACAGAATTCAAAAGTGAATGCATATGCTTCATTTCATGAAGTATAACCACACCCATGCTGACATGTATTTTGTGACTCCAACCACCACATATCTCAAAAGTTAGCTCCATCGCAATCCATAGTAAATAGGTTTCTAGAAGTACCACTATCACAGAAAGACTTCAATATAAGACTGTCTCGCATCAGAAATGTTGTAAAACTAAACGGCTACAACACATCTGTAGTCAATAACTCAATTTGAATCAATACACAACCTTAAAAACATCAGATGGTAAAGAATGCAAATTCATAAAACTACCTTTTGCACTGGGAATCAGCAGTAAACTCAAACCCATATTTTCCAAATTCAATTTCACTCCAATTTTTTCCAATAGCAATAAACTATCAATTCTTCTTCCAAATCCAAAAGACCCAATTCCAACATTAAGTAAATCCAGCATGTATGAAATATGTCTAGATTTCAACAAAGTCTATTATGGACAAACAAAAAGAAAAATAGAAACCAGATTTAAAGAAGGCATGGCTCACTTTAAACTTAATCAAATATACTGACCTCAAAACTCAACGATTACAGAAGCCTTTTCGCACACACTAATTGCCAGTGCGTTATGAATAATGACCTGGGCCCATTACCTTCTGTTTTGTTCTCCCTCATTCGTCACACCACAAAAGACAAATACCTCACCCCAATCACATTCAGTTATTCATCTCTCCTGAAAATGGCAACATAGGTACTGAAACGTGTATTGAGAACAAAACCTGCAATGCACAATCAATGAGAACCCCAACCCCTGATGGTTGGTAATTTTCAGCGGTTAGTTTGCTTGGAAACAACTGCTATTTGGAGCTTTTCTTAAACTCTAAAATTTAAAGGTAAAAAAAATTACTGTCTTATACCCTGTACTGTTACAGTACCATATGATTCAGTTTTGGTGCGTTTTTATCTGTGGCATGTTACATAGTCCTTGAGTTGCAGCTATACACTATCTTACACCAGCTTGCAAGCTGCTAGGATCTGAATTGGACATCATCTTACCATGCTTTCAAAGTATCTTAGTAAGGCAGGAAAGTGCTTGCTGGTTAACGAAAACCTCACAAAATTTTGTTTCATTAAAAAAAATGAGTAAGCATGCAGGTGAGCATTAATGTCCAGATAAAGCTCCTCATATTGGAGAAAAGTAGCAGTGTTGCTTTTTGTATAGTTCAGATTGCTCATTCCTTTGGTATTCCAAAATCAACACTGCAATGATTGAGAATCGGGAAAAATTACATTGAGATTAATATTTCATCTGTAAATGTTTTAACTTTACTATTAATCAGTTACTATTACTATTATCAGATTACTAATGTCATTAATATATACTTAAAATTGTAATGGTCCAATTATACTACTCTGTGGGATGCATGAAGTCCCTTAAGCCAGGTTACTTAGAAGTAATACCATCACTTCTGTCATTATTTCCAGCGATTAAGTTACTGTAAATATTAAGTGAATGCATGCAGAAGAATAGCATTTCTCATTTATTACTTTTAACCATTAATTTTTTATTTATTACAAGATAAATAAATACAAATTTTTACTGAGGAAACTTGGTGTTAGAAGCATGATCTTTGATGTATTTTTATGATTGTCATCTTAAATGCACAATTAAATTTATATTTTAAAGTAAAATTAGAAGTTATATAGCTTATCAAACTTCAAAATATCATTATCACAACTGTAGCCGTAAAACCATCTTTCCTTTTCTTTTATTTTATCTGCTACTATCCTAATTTCAAACCTTTTTAAACTATCGTAATTTTTTCTGTTGAATTTCTGTGGATAATAAAAATTATTTCCCTGCACAGTGAGTATGGAGAAGCATGGATAACAGCTACAGAGGATGCTGTTCTGGAGAAGTGTGAAGAAAGTGGGGCTGCTGTAGTGCATGTGGCTGTTGACAGGAGTTCTACTGAAGGATGTGTATACATAAAATGTGCATCCTGTGCAGATGCAGGAAGAGCATACAGAGGGATGCATGGCTGGTGGTTCGATGGTAAGTGTATTCAATTATCCTTATCGTTTTTATTGTGATACCTTGGTGTTTTGCTGCATTCCTCTCTTTGAAACGTCAGTTTGGCTCAGTTGCAATTCTCATTGTCTGGAAGTGGATTCTTATTGTTTTTGGATCGAACTAGGAAACAGCAAGAGTGGGTAATGATAGTTCTTTTGCTTTTGCCAGCCCTTTTATGTGTTCGGTTGAACTACTGATTGCCTCAGCTACTATGTGTTGAAGAATGGAATATTAAGGATTAACAAGTGTGAAAAATAGCGACATGACTGGGACTCGAACCCAGGTCTCCCACTTCCTAGGCAGGTATTCTAACCACTGAACTACCATGCCGCAGTCTTTTGGGCAATCTAAGCAGCACTGCAATCAGTATAATTCATCTCTCAGATCTCTTCTTAGTGTCACACATTTTTTTTCGGAAGATATGAAAGATTTCTGAAGTTCAGAAGGCTGGTTCCAGATAATTTTGTGTGGTATGCAGCCAAGATAGAAGGAAAGATTGTCATAAAAATTTAAACTTCACCAAAAATGAAAAAGTGGGTGGGCAATTCCCTCACCAGCCTCTTCGGAAGCTGCCAACATTCCTACCCAAAAACACTTTCTTCTTATGTATTCTTTCATCTCAAAAATTGACCTGGCCCCTGATGTTTACTTTCCCATTCCACACTCAAACTATTATTCTCTCTAGCTCTTTGTAGCCATGATTGTAAGTTAAATGATTACTGTTTCTTTTACCTGATAACGGGAAAAAAATGGAGCAGGCAAGATCAGTCTGTTTAGACAGAGGGAGTATCTCTATCCCAGTCTTAGGGCTGAATTTTTAGACGACACTCGAGACACTAAAATCATCACTTTAGTGCTCACGCCGAATTTTTAGTCGCAGAATGAGTGCTATATGCACTCGCCTTATGAGTTTTGTTGGATGTACACTTGGAGTGCTCATAGATCGTTTTGTAAACAAACAAGATGGCAGAAAATCTGGAGAGAAGCTCTACAATTTACCGACCTTATAACAGTAGTCACTGTAAACAAGATATAGATAGAATCCTCTATAAAAAAGGGGACATGGAAGAATACTCTTTTGGTAAATAAAAAGTAACAGCAAGGTGATCATCTGTTGTGGTAATGGAAGAAATTTTCTGGTCATATTTGGCATAGACTTACTTGAATGGGTCTTGATTGATGATTCTGCTCATTATTTATCAGAATAATCAGTATTGGAAGTAACTAGAGAGAAATAGTAAGTAAAATCGTCTCAGCCAAGAGAGAATTAAACAAGATGTATATTTGTCAGACTATAACAAGATGTATATCTGCTATCCTGGAAGGATATCCTGGAACCAGGAAGGAAGGATATCTAACCAGGAAAGCTCAGGGAATTGTATTCTTCTGGAAAACTTAGGGAATTTGGAGTGTAACCTGGAAAAATCTATGTTTACACCCTTTACAAATGATACTTCCATAGCTTTTGTTTTGAGCTGCGTATAAGTTCAATAAAAATTTCCTGAAAGGAAGAAACATTTTGATGACGTTGTTGTGACCAATTTAAAGCTCATTAGATGTAGATGTGCACTTTCTTTCTATTAGTTTTGGCAATATGGTGAATATGCAATGTGGGATCATATGGAGTCACATTTACCAGAGGTATCTAATATCTTTCTGGGCAAGAGAAACAGTGAGCAGAGCATGAAAGAATTAGTTTTCTAATTGAAGGATATTGGGCATTATTTCACATCGCAGTATGTATGTAAATATGAAAATGAAAAAAACAATTTTTGTGTTGAAATAATTTGACAAACCTAATGTTATTTGATCTCAAAACTTCGTACCCAAGGCAACCTTCCAGCTTGTCTGTGTCTAGGGCCAGCTCTGATACCTAAACAATACCACAATGAATCTATGAACTGTTGGTCGCCATATCTGGAACCTAATAATCACCTTGTGTGATATTTGGACTAAATTATACATATTTTCGGATGTGGAATACCCTGGAAAACTGAAAAAATTTCCGTGGCAAGCCTGGGAAACTCAGGGAATTTCTAAATGGCTGGATAATGGACTCTCTGATTTGCTGAAAGTAAGCCATACGAACTTGGTGCGTAGGAAAGACTTTAAGAAAACTTTATATGTAGTGTCCTTTTGCATAGCTGAGAAGCATGGATTTAAATGCAGCAAATATGAAAGGATTATAAGCAATAGGAATGTGGTGCTGCAGAAGATGATGATAATAAAATGGACAGATTAACTAATAATGCAGTCCTTTAAAAAAGAAATGAAGGACTTGCATTTAACAATGATTAAATGGAGAGGAAACTCAATCTGGGTTACACTAAGGTTTGATAGTATGTTTGAGACAGTATTGAATGGTGGATGGAATTATAGAGAAAGATGTAAGTTGAATAATTAGTGATATTAGGAGTGTAAATTAAAGAATGATCATGAGAGGTTAGTGGCTGGCAATAAGATTGTTGGAGTGCTGCAACAAAATCAATCAACATTGTTGAATCTGAGCTCATAATTTTTCCCTTAAGAATATATTAGGAATTAAACCCATGCAAAAGTTTTAAAAGTAAGAATTAATGATAGGCTACAGAAGAGGAGGCAATTTTAGCATTTTGTATTTCAGATGACAAATTGCTTGGTCAAATTTATGACCAATCAGGAGAATTTCCAAGCTCAGTTATGAGTAAAAAACAAGACAGTTATTTGTTGTTTTGTTATGTACAAGAAAGCAAGAAAAGAAGGCATTCTCATCTTTTCAGGGACAATGTCAGTCTCATTACTAACTTTAACTATCTAATGTTTTTTTGATAGTCTAGTGAATCTCAATTAGTATTGTATTTATCAATTTTTATTTCCCAGTTGAGAATCAATGGGAAGTTAGAATACTTCAGTTAAAAATTCTCAAGTAACCAGGTAGTCTAGCAAAATTCATTCATATACCTGGTTACCAAGAAATAATGTAAAATTGAAGCTCCGATTTGTACTATTTTACTTCGGAGTGCCTGTTTTAATAGAGTCAGTTTAAACAGTAGCTACATCTGTAATTCTTTTCTCTTCTTTTAATCAGGTAATTTGGTGACTGTGAAGTACCTGCGCCTGGAGAGGTACCATGAGAGATTTCCAGAGGCAGCCAGTATCCCTCCAAATACAAATGCTTCAGCCGCAGTGTCAACAGCTCGCCACTGTCGCCCTTCCAACAATAAAAGGTTGTCTCTTCAGGGTCGCCATTGGCAGTCCCCTATAGAACGCACTTAATGGCAGCCTTAGCACAGACATCTGTTGAACTTAGGGATTCGTGGATCGTTTTTTTTGATCAGAAGCTGAGGCTTCTTTGGAGCAACGTCATTTTTCCATGCAAGATATTACCCATTAAATGTGGTATTGTGCAATGTCTCATGGGTATAATCTAGCCAAACGTTGCTACATTTACTTATAACACTCTTACAGTTGTGCATACTCTTTTTTTAATGTTGATATCCGACTTTTTGTTAAAAAGTTTTAAGATCAAACTCTCAACAGCAGTCCTTCTTCCTTCACTGTTTGCTTTGATATTTATGGCTACAGAAAGGTTGGTCACATGTTTTAATGTCTCTCTGCATTGTAAAATTTTCAAGTTTCCCAGGCTGTTGAGTTTATATAGCAATTTTTGTAGCTTTATATTCTCCCTCTTACAAAGTAGAGGAGTGAATTTTTTGTACTGCTAAATATCATCCGTTTGGCAGAATGAGAGGAGGAGTTTAAAAATGTACTTGTTTTGCTAAAAGATAGCCTCATTATAATTTGTAGATGGTGTTTATGAATGTAATAACCATTTTTAAACATCTGTTTGATCGGTTCAGAAGATGTTTCGAAAGGGATGTGGGAAGGTATTTCTTTTAGGTGGAATCCAGCATTGATCCTTTATTGCATCTTCATGTATCCTAGAGCTTCTGACCTAAGAAAACATGTCTCTGATATTACTTGGCAGCCAGTGCACTACACATATGGCGCACTAATGAGCATATCATTGTAGAAGTTGTGCACTCGAGTGAGGGATGATGAAATTTCTGTCATTGTCCAGAAACATTACCGAAACATGTGATTTTGAGCGTTGAATCTATTAAGTGATCCAAATTGTGTTCATACATTGTCACTATGCAAAGGAATGCGTTGTATCTTTGGAGGAGGTGTAAGTTATTGCCATTCAATTGGCTCCAAATGGTTACTTGGTTGATGGGAGGTAAAGGATATGAATGCAGCTGACAGTACGAAGAAAGTGACAAATGATTGCATCCGATGAGCAATTTTTGTATGTCCAATCATAGAAACCTGTGCCTTGCTGAAAAAAATGTGAGAAGTTAAATTGAGTGTCCAATATGCATCTCATATCCCTTTGAACTAAAAGAAAATAAAGAGACAAAGCTGGGAACGTTTTAATGCCATGCTGTTGGAGGTGATCAGTGGAAGTTTTCTGAGATTCAAGCTTAAGAGTGAAGATTTCAACAAAATTGTGATGGGGAGCCGTTTCCTTGTTGGTGGAAACGTTTCTCTCGGTGGTACAAAATAGTGAAAAATACGACATGTAAATAGGATATTGAGAGAAAAGTGAAAGTTTTTACTGTAATTTACATGATTATCAATTTTGCTGTTTGTCATACTACATGCAAGTTGTTGATAAGGCATTCATTGATTCATTTTTAACGTTTCTTATATCATATTACTATTGCATGGAGAATTTTGATCGTCTCGTAGGCATGTTCCCTTCTCATTCCAAGGACTTGCATTCTTGGTTCAACAGCTGTGATGTTCGTGGGAGCTTTGCCTCATGGGTACCAAGTTATTTATATTCTCCATTTGTTGTGTTCATTGTTGATAACCATGTGTGAGAGTTGAGGCCAATACATTAAACACAACTCGAGCACTGAAGAGATTTTTCCCGTTGATGTATTTGATTTGGAAGTTAGAGAATGGCCATTTGTTTATCGGCTGCAAAGGACTGGCACTTGTATCCCTTGTATTTTTATTGACGAAATGCTTCATAATTTGGGATTATTGTCTATCCTTTTGCTGTAATTTCCAATTAAGACTAACTCATAATGTCAGTCTCACAGTTTATGTTTGATCTTTGTAAACTTAAACACTTTGTCATTTTAATAATTTTTTACTTAACATATCTGAATAAGATGTTTCAAAAGATTATTCAATGTGGTTAAATTTTATATGCTTTCAGTTTTGTGTACTTTTTAATTCACCAGATTTGTTTTGGCTATTTCTTTTGGTTTTAAGCTAATATTTTATTTGTATTTAAGCATAAATGAGACTTGTAATTAAATAATTAGAGCATCTATTGGAATGAATGAGTGTGTGCTAAGACCCTGTCATTTGAAGTACAACTTAATTATTATGAAAATTTTAGGTTGATTTTTCTAATTTCATGATCCTAGATGAACTTTTAATGTTTAACTTTTAAGAGAATGAGCAAAGGCCCAGAGGACAATATTTGGTTCCTTAAATACCATTGTATTTTGGTCCATCTGTCCTCTGTTTGGGGAAAGGATCATATATTGCATATTGTATAGGTTTTTGCAATAAATTTTTTTTGGAATTTTATGGTTCTAACCATCATACTCTCTCCTATATATCCCTCAAACTTCTCAGAAGTATAAATATTTTTGTTTGGGAGGTTTTGTAGTGGAAAGGTATTATTTAGTGGGATTTTCATAACTACGTTTTAAAATATAAGAAAGTAATAGGCAAGTGATAGCATAATGGGTAACAATAAAGAGGTATACATAATTCTCTTCAAAAAGGCACTGCCAGTCAATTTCATTAGTTTTAAATCATCTATTGGACTACACGGTTTGGCCCTCCTAGGATAGTAAGTACCATCAAAAGTCTGCATGATGTTAAACCAAACAAATCTTTTAATATAAAATCTACGTAGGCAAATCTCTTGATCTGAAGCATTGACGATGTTATGCTTAATATCTTAAAATAATATAGGTCATGTCATCAATGAAAGAATGTAAGGTTCCTAATTTAAGATAGGTAATATTGTATCATTTTTAAAAAGTGGAGTATAAGAGGGCACAGAAAATTATTTGCGTATTTCTCTCAAAAATCCTGGTTATGTATTTGAACATACTCATGTACTAGATGAGTCCTTGCAAAAGTTGTTTAGGTATCGGTTTGTTCCCAAATCCAACTCGGACACAATACTCTCATAATATAATAAAGACTTCCCTTACCATTTACCAATTCAAGTTAACTGGTATTAGTGTTACTGTAATGAACTAGGTGATAGGTGGAACTCTTGCAAGTGGGATTAACTTGAAGGTAAATTGAAATGCACTCTGTAACCATCTTTCTGCACCTGAAGAATCTGTGTTTAAGTATTTAAAATACTGTTTATAGACTGTATTATGGTAAGGTGTGATGAGAAATTCAAAGAATTATGCTGCCTTCTATTAGGCATGCTGAATCAGCAATCAGTAAGTCAACAAAGGTAAGTATATCAACAAAGTGCTACACAACTATAATTTTCACTATAATTAGTTTATAGTAAAAATGTTACTAAAATACTCACTGAGTTTGCTAATCTTTGGAACAAAGGTGAGTATAAGCCAGAGAGAGTACATCAAGGGAGATACAATTAGCACCATATGTACCCCTGAGATACTTGGGCCAATCTGACAACGAACATAAAAAAGACAAAAATATTACATTCTTTCCTTAAATGACCCATCTAAGTGATAAATGAAATGAACAGGATCATAAATGAAGTTTCCATGCTGAAGGATTTCTGGAACACAGCATTGGTCATTTCGGGTGACGATGTTTTGCCAACCATACTGTTGGCTTCCTCAAGTTGGAAGTGATGCTTTCCTCATTTTGCCCGGAAACCGAAATGACCAACACTGCATTTCCAAAAACCTTCAGCATGGATTCTTCATGCTGCGAAAGCCTTCATTCCAGATAAATGAAGTTGTTGAAACATTTTATCCTTAAATGATCTATCCTAGCAATTAACAAAGTTAATTGATTAATCACTTGTTTTTTTATGCACCACACCAATCTAGCATAAGATGATAAGTGGCTTGCTATATTTTAACTTCTATATAATTAACTTCCTAGACTAATAACTGTTTTCTTACTTAAATCACTACCTCTCAACATTTTTACTCTACTATACATACACACACACTACAGAATATACACACTGTCAGAAACACGTTTGTAGAATTCCTAAGCATATGTATGCAAGTTTCATTAACCCTTAGACACAGAAGGAGGATGCATTGGCATGCATATCAGCACCTTGAATGTCTAAGGGTTAAAAAACAATTGATGTAAGAAAGAGAACATTATTTGTAAGAAAAACATTTTATCTGTTTGTGTGTCTGTATTAGTTCCTACAGTTAACTCTATATGAACTTATAATCTTGTGTATTGTTATGTGATAATGCATGAGCTTAAACCCAAAAATTCCCTTTGTTGTCAAGGGGATGAGCTGTTTTTCACTAATTTCCCAAAATTTCTTGCAATTTTGAATCTACATCAATGTTTCACGACTTAAATGAGAATCTATAAACATTTTGCTTACTTTTAACACATCTTGATTTCATACAACCATTATTTCTAATTAAGTTTTGTAAAAGAAACAATCTCTGCAAGTCATGAAAACATACTTCTTGTACATTTTTTATGGAAACGTATTATGGGCTCTTGGGTTTGAGCCTTCTGAGAGATTAGTATTGTTTTTCTGGTGCTTTCAATGTCATAGAAACAATGAAGTTTGTTTCACATCTCTACATGAAGCCATTTCTGAGAGGGACAGGCAGACAGATATTTTGCTTTTTATATATATGAAATCCCAAGGAAGAATGGACTTGAAAACTCATCCTTACCCATTTTCCTGTATATATGATATCACTTACAGATAAATTATCTTGGGTCATAGAGAATGTATATTTTAAATTGAGAAACATTTAATCATCATCATGATTAAGATAAATTAAACTGGGAAATAAAGAATGTATATTTTAAATTGAGAAACGTTAAATATAAATCACTACTCAGAACATCAGTGTGCTGTTGTACACCTGTTGAAATCACTCCCTTGTATAAAGTAAGTATGGACTAACTTGCAGGAGAGCTTTTCATGCTCTTTGAGACTTACCAACTTTTGTGATGCTCTACAAATGTAATGGAAGGCAACAACCATGAAACCTATTCCTCGCCATTACATACGAACTATTTGATGGAGATATTACTAAGTAATGTTGTTACTAGGGTAATATGATCTTTAATTCTTCGACATTTTAATTTATGGCATACTTATACTAGCTAATGCCTTTCAAGCAAGGCATCCCTATGGTATTCACCCTTCCTCAGAATGATGTACTTAGTACTATCAATGAATACTTCTGCTTCTGGAATATCCATTTACACTTTCATGCATTGCCTTTTTGCAAGTTTTCAAGTGTACTGCTAACACCTTATAGTACATGTATAATCATAACAGGTTGTCTTAAATTGAAGTAAAATATCCAGCAAATCTTCGAGAGATGTAATGTTTGTCTTTAGGGTGACTTGAGAGGCATATTTTTGTAAAAACTGAACCTGTGCTAACCAGTAGAATGATTTTTGTGATGTTATTTTTTGAGTGGAAAGTAACATTATATACTAATATCTCTTCTCATATATTCTGCTCATTTCATGTTATTTTGTTGACCATCCGGATTTTTATGCAGAAGCTTTATTTTTTCCACCCCTACCCTACCCACCAACTTTCCCTCTAACACTTCTGTGATCAAGGATTTTGTTTTAATGACTTAAGTCCACTTACTGCTCACTCTAACCCTAACCTCTTACTTTGTAGATCTTGGAATGACTTACTCAGATAAAAAAATTACTCCCACAGAGGCCTCGAGCTTTATATTTCATACTGAGTTGATCTGTGTATGGGTAGCTACCAAAACCTTGGTAACTGATAAGTCTCCAGGGTCTCACAAAATTTAATTTGCTTGAATTATTTAAATGATGGATAAAGGAATGGAATGGTTTGAAAAGAGGATGATATATCACCATTTTATCTTAATAAACGCCAAAATCAGCATTGATGATTTTTTAAAGCAAGAATGGCTTAAAGAAGGATTAACATAACTAAATAGACTAAATAGTTCTCTAAAACTTCAAAAAGAATTCTTTTTGAAGTAATTTAAATTACTTAAAAATAAGATAAATTTCTGGAGGGAATCACGGAAAGGCCAAGCTTAGACTCCAGAACTTTGAAGTGGTATAAAGGGGCTTTCCTAGCTATATGTATTCAACGATTAGGTTTTAGAGAAGATTTTAAAGTTTTGTTCTATAATACTTTCGTAAGGAAGGCAAAGATATGGTAGTGTATAAGGTGTCCGCTACGCTGTGCTAGCGTCTCTGTGAAGAAATCAGTTTCAGAAGTAGTTAGCGTTTGACTCTCTCTGGAGTCGGTGTTGTTTCTGAACTTGCGGTGGATTCGGATTTCGTTCATACTGGATCGTCTCATTCGTAGCTTCTAAGGCTTAAAGTAACAGAGCCTTGAATATTTATCGATAAAAAGGTAAGAGCCCATTATTATTACCATGTAGTACTCCGGATCTTTTTTAAAATTTAAAACATTATAATATTTTATTAGCTTTATTATCTGTTAGCTTTGAGGATCGCAAAATTCTCATACGCATAGACAACAGTTGCAAATCTGAAAAGAAAAGCTATCATTTTTCTAGCGAAAATTGTGCTCCGGAAAAGCTATCGTACCCCGCGAGCTCTAGATAATCCCTTCGCCTATTCTCTCTCCTGCCCTTATTCTTGATCACAGTTTTCCTTCCTTAACAGACCAATCAAGCTCGATTGACTGAAGAATCTCGAGGTAGAATCTTGTTTCATTCCCGCGGACGCTAAATAGAAGTTACTTTCAAACAAAGAGCCTTTGAAAGTTGTAAAGCTTTTGGTATTTTAGGGTAGTTAAATTTTCAGCAACGCCCAAAACTTCAAATAACGAGAATACATAATTAATAACTACAATTTTTTATACATAAATGTCGGTGTAGGAGCCTTTCTTCTCTTCAAAGAGTATTGTCTTTTGGGTGGCATCGCTCCTAAGTATTAATGGCAACTTAAAAATAATACAATCTTGAGTTACATTACGGACAACTTTTTTTCGGAGAGCTGCTTATATAATATAGATGTTTATATGTCTATGAGCTAGCTGATAATTTATGAAATTTTGCTTTCGAAATAAAGCACATGTAATCGCGCAAAATGACAAACTGCCTGTGAATGGTATTGAAACACAATTGCGATGATTCCTGATTTTACCGTTTCTGGTTTTATTTCATTCGTAAATCCTGAACCTTGCTTTAAAAGAATAAAAATGAATCTATGCATCATATTTCGAAAATCTCTCGTATATATCAAAATTTAAAGATTAAGCTAAAGATGTAATTGCTGAACCAGATCAAAATTCGGGGTCAGATCCTTTCCGCAATAATAACTGAACAGGATGAAGAAAGAGAAAAATAGTTTCCGTATTTGAATGGTATATCAATTCCTTGACTCAAAATATACATTTTCCCTTGATTTTTTTCTTTTTGTCATAAGAGAAGTCATATAACAACTACTTATTCCTTAGCATACGCGAAAATTCAACATGAGAAAGGGGAACAATTAAAAAACTTGGAGAAATATTTTGAGCGTTTCTGCAGTTTTCACAGCTTCCTTCGACTTCATTGAAAGATACCATCTTCCTCATTTCACCTCTCTCTTTTATCTTTCATTGACTTTGAGTCTCCCTCTTTTCTCCCATTCATACATCCCTAACCTGCGCCTTAATTTCTTGGAAACATTGCCTGCGTACACTGTAAGCATTGTCCATCGCTTAACATTCCCTGCATTCTAATGCAAGGTTGGAAACGTCGTGATTTTTATTGTGGATAGTTCTGCTCGAAAATTACTTATTACAAAACAGTATACGCACACTCGCTTCTTTATATCTGTTTGGTATCTCTTCAGGATAATTCAGATATTCGCCATTAAAATGTCGCCAGAAAGACAATTTGAGCGATTTTGTTGCGAAAAAATCCCGGATTGGTAAAAATTGGAGATGGTAATGTGAATACGTGAATAATGTTACTATAGATTTTCAGAATTTCCCTTGGTGGTCTTAAGTAATGATTTTTTGTCGTACGTAGTCAAAATATATCAAGAAACTATACCAGAAGATGTAAAAGACTTGCGGGTAAAAATCACGAAAATTGAGAGAGTTCATTGTGACTACGAGAACTGGTCCATGATTAGAGATGCAGGAAATGTCTCCGCAAAATTTCTACGTCAGCGGACACCGCGATAGAATTACTGCTCAGCCACTCGCCGGCGTCACATTGGGTCCAATGTAAATTCCTCCAGTTTAATTGGTGCTGAGGCAGCGAAATGGTAAAAATAGGCGTGGTAAGAAAAAGAGGGCCTAGAAGGGAGGTCATGGAGTCGGAGGACAACCACCGGAGACTGCAACGTCAGCTCCTGCCGGTTACTTATCGAAGACAAGGGCTTTCTTATTGGGTATCGCCCACGCACCGTTAACTGGATTACTCGGCCGAGATCTCTGGGTCATTGTAACTCGAGAGCAAATAGACAAGGTTTTTATCTACAAACTGATAGGGCTTCGAATAGGGAAAAGAAATAATTGAATAATTTATTTCATCAACGTGCTAGTAAATCATGCGCGGGGATTCCGATGGGGATTAAAATGTGTGGAATAAGTTTTGCGATATTGGATGATTTGTTTCTGAGGTCAAACACAGATATTCCTGATTATCAAGAGATTGACTTTCTCCTATAGATACGTCACAAAGTTTCTCGTACCCGAAAACTATGTTGGAAGAATTTCCATTAGATTAGAAAGTAACGAATGAGGATGATGCTCAAATTGTGCAGACTTGTGAAATTTTCTTTACGGTGAAAACAATGTGTTGCGAATCAAGCCTACATAACTTGCGAGAAGGGAATGAATCTATAGTAAAATGGACGCTCAAATATACGACAAAATTGTTACTGCATTTAGTTGCACACGCCTTAAGAAAAAATATTATGCCTGTGGTGAAATGTTGACATTTTCAATTAAGTTAACTATAAAAATCCTGATTTGGTTAAAACTGTTTAACTGTTGCTTAATTCAAACTCTGCTATATAAAGTAAATAATTTATTCCAATCAAACATTTCAAGAGCTTTTTTCAAAGACAAAACATCATCGTTTATAATGCGTAGGCTACTGTATCCGGTCACGTTAATTTCTCACTGCTGCCTCCTCCTTTTCATTTCTTAAGACTGAAGCAAAAATCATCGTAAATCCGGAAATGGGGAAGGAATTTATCTGAAAATCTATAATAGCGGTAGGCATGGCTAAGGAAACTATTAAGATGTACTTAGAATTAGATTTTGTCGACTATGTAATATCGCTAACGATACTGGTCAGGAGATATGGGAGTTATATTCATAATTATACAGCACTCGCTGAGTTATGCAATTCCACAGCAACTTAAGTGTTTTTAATGTCATTAATTTCGTAATCTTTTTCCGCAATAATCTCTCGGTAGTTTTAATTTAAATTTTTAATTGAAAGTTCCAAAAATAAATCTTGAAATGTTTACCATGATTCTTACGTCTAATTAATTACTGCCCAGAGACCGAAAATTATTGAAATGGCTATAATAACTCATCATTTATCAAACGTAAATCTTACGTGGGGAAATTTCTGCTATCTTTTTAGAGATTAAAAATTTTGTTTTAATTAAATTGGACCGTACAAAAGTATTAATTCCTCGAATGTATTTTCCCATACGTGGGACGTACATACATAGGATAAAACGAACGAAAATAAACACATCCCAGAACAGTAAAATAAGGTTGAAAATGCGTGTGCACTTCATGCAGATTTTCGTAATAATTACGAAATGCTTATTCTCATTCATTCACAGTCCTATGGAAATAGTGAAGGCCGTCAGTTATTATTAATCATTTAAAAATCTGTCTNTTCATAACAAACGCTACCATACTTTGGGGAGACTTACGATGGTTATTGTCGTGGCTCGAAGGGTAAAATTCTTACCAATTTATGTCCATATAACTACAGAGAAGTGATGGAGTTTCGGTGTGTTCCGTTAAAAGAATAAATAACCAAGAGCGAAAGTGCGTCACGAATAGATTATTGAAATCGCTGATTGGATGTATGGGATGAGCTGATTTCCCGTCTTTGGAAATCCATTGAGACTTCGATTTGTATTTCTCTTTATCAGCTTTGTCCAAATGGAATAGGAAAGCGCGAAGTCAAGGGCAGCAACTCTCATCTCAAAACCTATCGTAAATATTAATATTAAAATACGCAGCGGCGGATGAACCTTGAAATTTCCAAGTATCTTGCTTTGCATCGTTAACGTGCGTCAATAGTGCGTCATCGTTCTTTTAGCTTGCATTTTCTTTGCTAGAGGTAAACGAGCAGCATATCGCCACAGAAAGTGAAGTATATAAGGAGATGTGCTTCGAAAATTCTTTTAACATTGCTTAAAAGCTCTCGTTTCGAGCATATGTTAGGAATCACAGTCAGCAATCCGGAAACAGCGTTATGCCTCCCCGCGACTTCGGGATATTTTTCAAGCGCATTATGTTTGCTTTCATTGGCGAATCTTCGCTCCGACAGCATAAATCACTCTAATTTTCAATTCGCATCTCCTAGGGAGTACTTCAGCATGAGGAAGGTTCTTTCGAAACTCGATAAAACGTTGCTGCTACAGTCCTCTCATTAATTCAATTCGTTTGTTGACTCCAAGGACACATCTTCGTGGAAGCAAAACCAACGGACGACCATGGACACAGTCTTCCATTCTCAGCAAGTGATTGAGTATTAGATTAAAGCGTAAGCAAATCCGATACCTTAATGCTGATTCGAGAGGTGCTGAAAATATGTAGAATCACTACTTTTATGCGTACGTGCACAAGCTCTTTCTCAAGAGTAATTTTCCGGTATATCATTATTATTATTAGATTGTTACGGTTGGGCTAGCTAGTAAACATGATCGCCGAATCATTAATATATCATTTCATAAAACAAACAAAGAACTACACCTTGAAAAAAATGTATACATTGAAATCTTCGTATTTAAGCTAAAACATGCCAGCGTCCTCATAGCAATTTCAGTGCCTTGATGTCAGATGTTATTATTATTTAACTTATTATAAATCCAGAAAAATCGTATAAGATATTGTAATAAAAGAGGTGATGAAAAAATACACCGTATGATATTAAAAGATATTAAGTAGATTACTCTAGATTTCTGTCACTGTGAACTTTTCTATTATTCGAAAGCCTCTACTAAAACTGAACTGAAACCAAAACTTTAATAATCCATCACTATATTTCTACTGCACACAAATGCAGCTGCACGGAAATTTTTGATGAACGAATTAAAGGACGTTCGTGTAGTTGACGTCTTTTATGAGAAAGTACCTATCAGAAAACGTTTTGAAATTTCCTCTCATTTTCCAAGGGAAAAGGTGGACACCTTTTTTAACTAAGTCATCTTTAGCCATTTTCATTCCACTTAATTTGTTCATTAATACACGGAAACATGGGGAAATCAATCAAAATTTCACGAGGCGGTAGTGAAAATTCAAGCTGATACAATGTTTTTGTCCAGACGGCTTAGAAATGATTATAAACTTTACTTTTCTAATAGCTATGTAAAAAGAACACGTCAGAGTAATAGCTAATGCAATTATCTACTTATTTTAGAATTCGCTTGCTTTCATAAAGCTCAAGTCAAGTGGTTTTGTAACGAATGTATATAATGCTATTCTTTCTATGGTTTACTGTTTTTGTCACGAAATTGGGTTCACTGCTCCTGAATGTTTTTGTTTACCTTGCTTCGAGATGATATCATTGTAATAGGCATAGTATATCCTTAAACGGACTTAGATTTATCTCGAGCGTGCTGTTTCCGATAATAATAGGAAAATTCGCAATCCAAAACTGTTTGAATCTCGCACGGATCGAAAGCTTTCCTTCCCTGTTTAACTTGATGGCCAAAACTCGGTTTCTCTACAGGTCCTTCGGTGACCTTGTTCCCTCTGGTCTATTTATATCCCTCCCGTTTATGCCGAGAACATGTTGCATTCCTTTTCATTATCTTAAGCCCATCTTTTCCGCGTGCTGCTGCTCTGCAACATTGCACAACGTCGACGACACTCTTTCGCCAACGTATGTAAGACGATATGCATTTGACCTCTTTTTCCCATTTCCTTCCGCTACCATTTAAAAAATGCTATTAAGCCGGGATCTCCATCTCTTTTCAAAATCAGGCCTCATTTCTTTTCCAACCTCTCATGGAATGCTGGTTGATATGTGCCAGGAAATACCTATTCGCGAATAAAAGATGAGTGACCATTCATCATTAATCAATTAATATCGTTATTTCCGGAATTAATTAGTACGGGGTCAACAAATTTCAAAAGAAGTAATAAGTAAAACGAGTATGCGATTATATTTAGGCTATTATGTCACTCTTTCGGCCTTTAAGTATTTCTATACATTAAGAATTCTTGGTGACCAATCCGAATAATCAGGAGATTTGAACGTTGATTTATTTCCTGACTATCTTATTTCATTGCAAGGGATTGGCAACTTTTATTTCCGAATTAGAGAGTCGTTATCGATTATTAAACGAACGGAGAATATCACCGATTACTATTGTTTTGTAAGGCTTCAAATTTTCGAGTAAAGCTTAGCTTTTGTAGTATTATTATGTGTCATGTTTCCATATGCTCGTTCACATTTCACTTATCTTCGATTCTAATAGAAATTACTCGTTAAACATTTTTTTATCCCGTTCTTTTCTCATAACTATTCAAGGAAGTACGTCTATCAATACACATCCCAAAGAAAAGGTATTATTTTATTTCGAAAAAGAAATAAAATACGAATTCCACAATTTTTTAATTACACAACTAATTTTTGGGAGAAGAATGCCTACTTTTCTTTCTTTTAATTTTGTGGAAATACACCTGATACCACGAATTCAAATGCTATTTAAAACTTTGTTTTCCTTTAGGTTAATAGAACTGAATACGCTGCTAGATTTATTTGCTTCAAAGCCAAAGCTTCAAAATTCCTGTCGAACAATAGCCAAAAGCACGTGAAGTTATTTCCATTCTCCGTTCGATGCAGATAGAAATAACACACTTTTGTTTTGACTGAACTTATGAATACTTTCTTGGTTTGCATTATCTCTATTTTTCTGGAGTCGTATATGGAAAGAATCTTGATTCTTCATAACAAACGCTACCATACTTTGGGGAGACTTACGATGGTTATTGTCGTGGCTCGAAGGGTAAAATTCTTACCAATTTATGTCCATATAACTACAGAGAAGTGATGGAGTTTCGGTGTGTTCCGTTAAAAGAATAAATAACCAAGAGCGAAAGTGCGTCACGAATAGATTATTGAAATCGCTGATTGGATGTATGGGATGAGCTGATTTCCCGTCTTTGGAAATCCATTGAGACTTCGATTTGTATTTCTCTTTATCAGCTTTGTCCAAATGGAATAGGAAAGCGCGAAGTCAAGGGCAGCAACTCTCATCTCCGCAAGGGAACAGCTCGTGCTAACGTCTCTCTGCTTCTGTAGAGAGAAACATTGAAAAAAATCTTTCTTTCTATTCGCGTAAACAGAAAAATTTCTTCTTGGTAAAGGGTTCCCGAAACTTTTTCTCGGAGTCTGCAGATTTGGGACGATTCTGGAAATAGTTATTGCCATACTCCAACGCTAATGAAGCAAGGACGCCATAAAGAAATTGCCTATTAAGTATCATTTGAAGGTTTGGCCGTTTTAATCTATGACCTTTATTTTCGAGGTCGGGTGGTTTTACGTCATTTCAGACGTTACAATGTGATGAGAGATTTTGACTCTTGTAAACCGAAGAAAATGGATCTGACTCTCGGAGAATCAAGAGAAATTTTGGGAAATTTTCGGCTCCTTTTTAGTCAATCATTGTGCATGTACGTACGCGTAGAAAAGAACTACATTCTTCGTAAACTAAATCCTTTTTGATTAGGAGAAAACATGTGTATTGTTACTCAACTGGGATTGGAAACCCATGCATAATTGCGAAACTTTGCGCAATGTCACTTTCTATGCAAGTGGAATGGGTGAACTGGATTCTAAACACGTTATGAGCATCATAATCACACTATGTGAACGAAAGCGAACTGGAATATGTATAGAAGCGATAACGAACAGACGTTAAAGATAAAGTTATATAACGAACTTGCTAGTTAAATGTCGCCTTGCTACACCCTCGGTAATAAGCAACTTAATTACTTGTTTGATAGTCATTGGTTTGACTTACTGCTTGGCTAGCTATTCAACAACGAAAAGAAGTTATTTAACGAAAAGGTAATATTTCCTATTTGTCGAGACTGCAGTTAATCAGTCTCTTAGGGAAAGTGAACCAAATTGTGCAAAGTATTAATGAAGATAAAATCAGAGGATATACTTTTGATTAATCAATCTAAAAAGGAGAGTAGATAGTGCCCACTACTCATATTTCAATGAAAGTTGGTTGTTGGATAGACTTAGAGACGAGAATAACGAATTCCTCTCCCAAACATGTTAATATTATATAGCTAATGTTATATCTAACGATACATTTGGTTAGGATTCTACAGCTTTTCAGGAAGTTCATCAAGTTTTTTCGTAAATCGGCACAATGTACTCTTATGAGTAGAAAAACAGGAACTACTGGATTTTCTGGACTCGAACCCGTGATAGCTGGGTCAGATGTTTAATTTTTTCTGGTGTCTTGTTGATGACCTTTTATATGCCAAAAAATCAGTAACTCCTTCATGCCGAGATTTAGGCTGTGTTCGTTGGCTACTCTAAATTTACCAAGTTATCATAATACTTTATGGTCATTTTCCGGGAAAAATACTGCTCATAAAATCCCATTTGGGGGAATTCGTTATTCTTGTCTCGAAGTTTATCCAAAGACCATTTTTCATCGAAATATCCATTGCAAACACTATATACTCCTTTCCTATCCATGTAAGATTAAAATTTAGGAAAACGCTCTCCCACAAGAAAAAATCTGCAAAAAAAACCCGCGAAATCAGTGATTGCCGAGACATTCAAAGCAAGATACATAGAAACCGAGTTTATGAATTACATTTAAACGCACAAAACCATGAAAAATACATTAAAAGTGTACCATACATAATCACCTGTACCATGCATAATCAATGTGTTTATACTATACAATGCAAATGAAGGAAAACATTAATCATCCGCAAAAATACCGTTCTTCCTCGTTCCCTATAGTGGTTCCTCTCGATTTATGGATCATTGAGATGACATGTGATGGGACGGAAAATCATTCTATTTGTTGATTAAGGGGGGCGCGATAAGTTGGAGTAGGAAGTTCGATCACCCCTCTGGACAACCACCGAAAAAGGTTTTAAGCAAATCTTGCCAAATTACGTGATTCTCCATGTCTGTGCGTCAGTACTTCCCAGCCTCCCGTTCAACATTCTTTCATCTAGAAACTTATGGCAGGTTCGGCTCTTATTAAGAAAAATCGGTTACTTTTAATAGTTGTCTCCGAATATAAACGGAGAAAGATTATAGCTAGGTCTTGGTTATACTTCCTTTCATATGCGATCAATTTCCAAGCACCAAATTTGAACTGCAAATTTTCAGACAAAAATTGCATTAGCGGATGTTTTCAGCTGAGCTTTTACATGGACGCCAAATTAGTATTTTAGTTTGTTACTCATTCAAAATAATGCAATGGTTTCCATCACGGACCCTAACTCGGGTCCTCTATTATCTTTTATGTAATCTATCACTCTTTCCTTCAACTTTCGAAGGTTTGTCAAACCCCCTTCTCTTTGTGGACGTTATCCTGAAGTGGAAAACATAATTTTTGTCATAAGAAATCGCAGTTTATTTCCCTGCAAATTCATTGTCTTTCCTTCTTTTATTTATATATATACTTGTTAAAAATCTATAAATATTTTGCGGTTTAATATCTTATATCATGATATATCCAGTATCTGCATATTATTTTGACAAGGGTTAAATGGAAAATGGGACTCTCTAATACCATCTGCGCCCATCAATTTCCGAGACATTAACAAATTAATCCATTAAACAGAAATGATGATCACAGTGAATTGTCTGAGCGATCGAGTTTGCGTAACTTAACTCGAGAATGCGTGAAGGAAAAGAGTACTTTTTACGCAGGATTTTTAAAATGTATAGTCTCTTTTCCTTTAAAAATGGAGTATTGCCACAAAACTTCGCCAATGTCTGTGAATTTCATTAACTCGAGTAATTTTTATCCAGTGTTTACATCGCTAATCCTGGCAATAATTGACGAAAAAGTTGCAATGTGATTTTTTTCCGTAATAAGACGCCATAGTTTGAATCGAAAGATACATAGAAACAATAATACTACGAATTTCAATAATTAACGTTTTGTAAATATAAGAGCAGTAAAATTAGTTCGATCAGTTGCCTTAGTATCGAGTATATCTTGATTACTCTATGTAGAACTATATAGGAGTGGAGCTGTTATTGTACACTTGTCTTCCGATTCTATTTTGATCGCTCTTGTGGTATTAGCAGAGGTTTGTTTGTTTAGATTCAGCAGCCGTAAAAGAGAAAGGCTTCTTTTCTTGGCTGGTAACTAACATGTGTGAGTGGGATGTTTGCGTCTTAATAGTCCATAATTGTCACAGGGAAACGCTAAGCGAGTGGACTAGCTGAAATATATTTATTTATTTCTCAATGCCCCCACAAACATCCAACATTGGACAATTATAGTGGTGGGCTTCAACATTAACAATGGACGAAACACACACGACCATTCCCTAACCGGAAAAATCCGACTAGCCAGGATTCGAACCTGGGACCTTGGGGTTGTAGCGCTAGCTCGCTAACCACTCCGCCACCGCGGCCGGTTATATAGCTGAAGAAATAGCCTTTCTTATAGTCAGAGAGTAAGAGATTTTTGTAGAATGCCTTACACTCTCCCCAATCAGTATTGAAGACACGATTTTAAAGTTAAGTGCGTAATAAAGCTGATTTTCACGGCGTTTCTCCCATTTTAACACATTATGCAGGTGAGTCATTGAGTTATTGAGTGAGTGAGGTGAGTCGAGAAACACTTCAATTACTACTTAGGATCATAAAGTTGAGAACCGGGTAACAAATTCTTTTTTTACGACTGCCAAAATCGTGTTTCGTTTTAGCAAAGCCTTTACAATGAACGTTAATAAGCCCAAAATTTAACCGTTCCTTCGATTACGTTCCATTCGGAGGTTTGTTTGAGACAGCTTCGGATCACTTTTGAACTTTTGGATTATGCTTTGTTAGGTGCTGCGTCGATTGAAATGGAGGATTCAAAATTTAAGACTAAAAATTTTCAGTTCACTATTCCGATGGATCAATTCCTAGTAAGTAAGTAAGAATTCCTAATTCGTCTTTTCCTGAATTTCGCACAGCTTCATTGGACCCTTTAAAGTAACAAAAATGTTCAAAATAGTTTTCCGATTTCTTTTCCAATAGTGATGTAGTTAAACCGTGAATATCAGTATAATCAAGCAGTATAACTTAAAATTTTGGATAAATCTGAACCGCTTAATAAGTTTATTGTCTTTGGAAGAAACCTTTCCACGAATAATAACGATGTATACATTCCCAAACGTAACAGATTCCAGGTGAAATAAATCTTTCCACTGAAGTAATTTTCTCAATTGAACGAGAGCCTCATGGTTGAAGTACCGCCTAGTTTCCGAACGGTCCAAATGTTTGTAATGACGCATGTAATGTATGGAAGATTTGCGGTAGTTTGCAATAAAATAGTCTAAAATTTTTGATTTGCTCAAAGTTTCTTCTTAATTTAAATTCAAACCAGATTGAGAACAATTATGGTTTAGGAGGTCCATTTAGTAACTCCAGTTTCTTCTTCAGTGATCAATCATAGGACTGATCCTCTGAACTAATGACTGAATATCTTCCATTATCAGTTTTATGTATCTAAGACTTGGTTTTCCACTACATCTCTTCCCCTCCGTCATTCTTTCTAATATTGTCTTCACCACCTCTCCCGGCGTAGATTGTGTCTAATTAGCCTTCTGTTTCCTATACTTTTCCAGATGGCATTACTTTCCTCTATCCGGCGATAAACCTCTTCATTCGTCACTTAATCCGTCCAACTAATCCTGAAGATTCTTCTATAACACTACAGTTCAAAAGATTTCAATCTTCTTTTCTTTTACCTCCCCATCGTCCACGTTTCACATCCATACAAGGAAACACTCCATAGGCATGCTTTACTAATCTCTTCCTTGTACACAGGCTGATGTTGTTTGTAGTAAAAATGCGTTTGTTTTGGTTAATAATCATCTTTGCCTGTCCTCTCCTTCTTCCCATCTTGCCTCTGCCGTCTCCAGTTATTCTGCTTCCTAGATACGTAAATTCATTAACTTCCTCCCAGATTTCCTCATCCATTTTTACGGTAACTTAAATTAAGTGTTTACTTGCCTGTCGCATACTGTCGGTTTAGTTCTAATGTTGTTCTGTTTCATTTTATATTCCTTTCCCATAATTTCTTCCATAAGTTTTAATGTGATCTTAAGGCCCTTACTTTCTGCCAACACTAAAATATCATCTGAAAATCAAATCATATTTATCCTCTGCCCTTATATTTTTATCCTTAAATCCATGTTTCCCCTAACCTTATTCGGTGCGTCTAGGATGTAAGCATTAATATTAATTGAGATAAAAGACCGAGAGGCGCAGAATTAAATCATTCTAAATGCGACTTTTGCCTAATTGCAAACCTCGCCCCAGCGTCCAATACATCCGTAAGGTTTCCGGACTTCTGTCTACTTCTCCGTCGTTTTCCAGAAGGTCAACGTTTAAGAGTGTATCCCCGTCGTGTCCTTCGCATTAGGAAGGTGCGTAGGATTACACGAGGTTGTTTTTAGTGGTCGCACGATCTCTTGTGAACCCAGGCCTGTGTCTGGCGGGACTTGAAAACGGGATTGGCGGTGGAATTCCAATCGTACTCTCAGTGACTGTGGGGGAGGTACTGGAGACGTGGTCGGAGAATGTTGGACAACTCTCGAGCCCATAGGAGCAAGGTCGAGCCTCCTCAGTGGTTTCCGAGTCAAGCTCCATTTCATTCAGATGCTGTCACAGACTACAGTCGCTACCCTGCATAAATTTCGCTTTCGGATGTAAACTGGACAAATAAATGAAGAAGTAACACAAGATTTTGGTCAAATCTTGGATTGTGACCTCCTCTAGAGTATGAATTAAAAGCAAATAAAATGGATAACATTGTCGCGTGAGAGGTAAATACATTCGTACCACTATCCGTTCGTCGGGAGACTATTTCGCTAGTCAAGTCATTAGAAAATGTAAATTTGCTTGTATAGTTGATTAGCAAATCAAATGCGGAGGCAGCAAAAACACTAGGTTCTCTAACTCGGTAATTTACACCCGTTTCTAATGCTAACCGGAAGGAGTGGCCAAGAATACCAGTAACGGCTTTCATTCCTATAAATTGCTTACTGGGGAATTCACTTTCGCTGCATATGGGAATAAGGTTATTGCCTCCCGATTTAAGTTCGCTTGCATAATTCCGATTGATTCAGAAATTTATATAACCGTGTCATGATTAATTCTTTGGCTATTTCTTACCGAAGATTCTTTTCCTTTAAGTTTCATAAGTATATTTCCAAAACATTCTTACACAGGTAAAATAATAGTATCGTTGGCGAAATAATATCACAACTTCATTAAGAGGGCAGATGGTTAAAAGTAGAAAAATACTGAAGAGCATTGGCCTGTATGATCAAAGACAACTTACTTTAAAATAGAAAGATGCGAGCAATCTGATTCATGTCTGAAATGTATTCACAACAAAGCCATTCGAATTTGACGACAGTAATTATTTTACTACTTCATTCTACCAAAAAAAAAGATGACCCTGTGTTGTAAATTTTATTCCTAGTCATCTATAGATTCTATAAGATGTACTTACTCTAAAAGAAAACGGTGTTTTATTGCCTTCATAGCTCTTCAATTTGATTCGTAGGTCTTTCTACCTTAATAAGTTTCTAGAAACATCAACTGTGGTTGTCAAGAATATCCACACACATTATTCACATCTATATTCTCTCTTGTTAATCATTTAGTCAAAATCTACTCACCTCAAGAATTCTTTTTTATTTGACATCATCACTATGCATATCTTATTAACCATAGTTTTAATTTCAGTTTTACTGAAAGAAGTGGTGCAGCACTTTACGTGTAGCTGGTTTTATAAAAGAGAAATTAAGCCCAATGTAAGGAATTAATATTGAAAAAGAGAATCACCTTTTCTGATGGCTATGCAGTTTCGCACATCTGATTCGGAGTTCAGTTTATAATTTTTGTTTGTTTCTTTCTAGGCACAGCAATGATGCTGCGTTCTGCAGCATGGATAGCTCGGTCCCCCATCTACAAAACTCATAAGCCATGCACTTTTTATTCCGTAAGTACCCAGACGTGTGAACACCCAAGGTATTTTTATATTTTATTAAAGGATTTATTTATCAGAATACTTTCAAGAAAGCTGAGAAGTGTTATATTTGAGTCTGTTGCAGTTTTATATCTGAAATGTGCGAAAGATTTTAAAATTTCCAGCTTCTGAAGACTGATACGTTGAAAATTATTAGTTCATTCAATTTTTTAATCACTAGATAATTCTGTGTTGAGTTTATAATGCCACTCATTTTCAAATGAATAAGTTTCGAAATGTATTGATGTATTGTAGGAAAATATTTAAATGATTGCGGTGACTAGAATGGAAGTAGAATATCCTTATAGTCTTGGTGATCCAACAGGTTATCTTTACTTTGAAATATAATGTATTATTTTTCATATTGAAAAAAAATCTGATCACGCTAGTTTGTAAAGAGTGAACACAGATTCTTTATAATAGCCATAATTTACAACGGACTCTTCTTTCATTGTGAAATATTCCAATTCTTTTTACTTACTCGGCATTCTAATAATAAAGTTTTTCTTTGGCCAACTATAATTGAGTTTTCACTGAAAAAAATAACTCCCTAAAACGGAAGTGCCAATGATAAAACAGAGATTTTAGATTCCATATCACGAGCTTCCTGCGAATCCATCCATTCTTCGCTCGAGCGGTTAAAAAATGTTTATTTTTAGATCTGCTAATTTTCCTTCTTTGGATTGAACGGGATAACGATTTCTGATTGAAAATTATTACAAAATAATTCGGGAATTTGTTATTCTCATAGTTCAGGTCTCTTAAAAGGTTGATTTTGACGAGTTTTTATTTCAAGAATGTAGAGAAAGTGCCATGATAAATACTCTTTTATATGTAAAACTTTGAATTTTTAAGTGCGATTCAATATATTAAAGTTTTGCTAAATGATTCATAACATCATTTTACTATATTGGGACGATTCATATTTAAATTCACGAAGTATTTCAATTGTATTATCTGGAAGATAATGGTATGGTAATGTCTGGAAGAATATCTCGTAAAATCCGCAAGTATATTTAATAAATGAAAAGTTTCGCTAGATTGGTTTATTAAACAAGTTCAAACAAGCGATATGAATCGTGAAATTATGGAACATATAATCCAAATTTCCAAGTATTAAGATTATGTAGCTAATATAGGATGTATTTAAGGACTTGGCACTAAAATACAAATCAAGGCGATTTTATTTTGATGAGTAGATTTTATTTCCAAAAATGCAATAAAACCAGAAGTTCGTTTTGATAGCCACTTTATCATCGGGAGCAAATAAGCAATCATTTTTTTCTTAGATTTATTACGCTATCTTCTCCTTTCACATTCGAGAGATGCAGTTTTAACCAGTTGTTTATTTCAATTTTAAAAAGTGAGACAGCAGTATTTTTGAAGGATTACTTATCATACAAACTCACCAGAGATGATTTGTTTTTAAAAGAGCGAGCTATCAGTCAAGGGTGCGACCGAGATTTGGGGTCTCTTGTGTCACTGCTGGCTAAATTCCAACATCAGTTTTTTCACCATGTTGTCGACCTTCTTCTACAAATGGTTAATAGTAATGAACGGGTTATAATATACAAAAGTTCGTTTCTTTCTTGATAATGGTTTTAAGTTTCCGGTTTGATGGTATTCCCCATGAAGCTAATAAAATGTTGAAATATAATTACCGCTGAAACAGAAAACGAATTCTCTGCCTAAATGTATTTAAACTTTTGTTTCAATTCTCTCATACCTCTGTAATGTTCAGTTGCATAAGAGCTTTTTATTGGTCTACTTCCTCGTATGAAAGATTTTATTTATCAGAAAAAACTTATGTTCATGCAGTAAATTAAAGTATGAGCTTCACTATGAAGGACTACAAAATATTTCCTGTTCCTTGTAAGCAGGAATACCATATTCAGCCATTAAGTCAATAAATTTTTCATCGATAACGGATCGTACGTTTTCCAATCCATAGGAAATATACAGTTCAATCCCGCAAACATTTGTAGGATACAATGAAATGTTATCTGATCTCAGCACATCAGAGTGTAGGGTAATATTTTACAGTTAGTATTATTCTTATGGAGGGTTTACTGAATCTCAGAATTTTTGGAACGTATAATTCGGTTCCCTGACCCTACCCCAACCTAACTTTGATTATTGTCTAATGCAGACGGAAAGCTCGGGGAAGGAGAGCCCTGGGTCGCATCTCCAGGGCAAAGTGATTGCAATTAGAAGAGAGGACCAATCAGTATGGGAAAGGCGGGCGCCGTTCTCCCCTTCCAACGTACGAAGGCTCACCCGCGCTGGCATCAAGGTCATCGTGCAGCCTTCGAACAGGAGGGCCTACCCGATGCAGGTAAGGGGTAGAAATGGGGATGATTTTGGTGATTTCCACGCTGGTGGAGAAGACTTTATCCGAAAACAAAATGCTTTGTTCCTTTATTTAAACGATGGAAGGATTTTTTTGTATCGTCTACAGTTCCCTTGAAGTGTAATATACACAAAATATTCTTCGTTACTAATAAATTGTTTATAAAATATTCAGCCCGAAGGCATGTTGGTACCTCATCCCCTCTATCATCAGCTACGAAGAACTAGGAGAGGGAAATGAGGCTTACTAGGCAAGATGAGGCGTGAGGTAGTTTGCCCTTGCTTTCCTCACTGAGCCAGAATGTTATAAGCAGAACAAGCTCACGTTAGTGAAGCAAAATGACTCTACGAGTAAAACTTTTCGTAACTTTGCATAAGGAGAAACCTGAATTAATACTATTATTCAGCCTAACTCATATCTCAGTAGCTTTCATATCACAACAGCCATGAACAAGACTGAGACAAAAGTATATGAAAGATACATTTTCTCTATCCCGTACAAGAAGACAAATGATAGATGTTTCATTCATCAAGATATGATAGCAGGACCAAAAAAATGGTACCTACTAAAGAAACATCTCCTACAGTATGCGGAAAAATTAATCATGAAGGAAATTGATCTAAGGATTTTACTAAGAAGATCCTGATTGCGTTATAGGAAAAGGATAATGCTACAGGGAGTTGGGATTATCGCACAATTAGTTTAATATTCCATCGGCAATATTTATTCTAAGGGTCCTGATTAGAAGGATTGAGGGAATGATTAAGGAGAAAGTAGATAAAGACCTGTTCGGTTTTCAGAGAGGGAAAGGAACGAGGGATGGTGTTGGGGGAATGGGGATACTTGTAGAACGAACCCTGGAATTTAAGTAGGATGTTTGTGGATGTTTACTCGATTTTGAGAAAGCTTTCGGTAGAGCCCAATGGCCAAAACTGTTGGGAATTTTAAAGAAAATTCGGTTGTACTGGAAAGATTTTGGTTCCAAGGAGCGTTTGGTGCCAAATTTGAACTTAAACCAAACAACACGAGTTAGAATAGCTGATTTGGAATCGGCATGGGCAGAATTAGGGAGGGGGTAAGACAAGACTGCCCATTATCATAATCGCTTTTTTATATTTATGTCGAGGAAATGGTTAATGAACCTCGGAAAGAAATAGACAAGGAGTGAAATTTTGCGGAGAAATGGCGAAATTGATAAGATATGGAGACGGTAAAGCTATTGTACTCGATTCCGAAAGGGGTTTACAGATACTAGTAAATACAATAAACAAGCTAGGGAGTTTGGGCTGAAAATAAACTAAAGAAGAAATTAAGTATTGAGGGTGGTGGTGAATGGAAATAGTGAGTTCATGAAAAAACAATCATGGAACTGCTAGAGATTTTGTGGAGGTGAGGTTTATAATTGAAGTAATTAAGTGTCTACAGATTAAATGGATGGGTCAAATATTGAGTTGAAAGGGATTGTAATTTAAGGATAGAATACAAGCCAAAAAACAGAGAGGAAAAAAAAAGCAACAGACATAGGATTACACTAAGGGTGAGGTATCTTACCATGTTAAGAAACATGAATCTACCGAAAGGTAGAATACTTATGAACGAAAGCATTATATTAGTATTACGTAATTAGAATTGATTACAAACTTCCTTCACAAAGGAGGAAAATATATAGGCAATGGATAAGGAAGAGTTCGAAGGTTGAAGTTAATTTGTAGTACCTATTTAAAACATTATAACTGATAATTTTTTCTTGGAGAAATCGAAATTTCATGATGGAAAATTCCCTTTGGACATCCTCCTGAATTCTACAGTGGGAAATACATATCAGTTGAAACATGGAGAACATTAGGTATTATATCATTCATAAATGTGTCAATCCCTGAGGTAGGGGGGTTAATGTGATTGCCTTCCAATGCAAGGTCCCTGGTTCAAGTCTCAGCTAAAGGGAATTCTCCAATTAGGGAATGAATGTTGATTCGTGGTTTGTGGATTTGTGCATTGTTGGGTACCTCACAGTAAATGTCCTACGATTTGATGTTTGTGGTAGCTTTAGGAAATGAGTATAGCAAATTATTTTGATTAAAAAACTTTTTGTTATTCATAGCATCTTCTAATTTCTATCATATTCTGTGACTGAAATGTGTTGTAATAACTACTACTGTCTAATAATTTATTTAATTAGTATTTAAGTAGTTTTTATTGCAGTATACAGTACCTATAATAATAATAATATATAATAACAGCTTAATGGAGATAGGCTTAAGACCAAAAAGCTATATCTCCCTACAAAAATCTGTAATTCTGGACACCTGCTCGATGATGAGAAAATTTCTCTGTAATCAGTAATCATAATCAATATAATAAGAAATATCATAAAAAATTATAACAATATAGGAACATGTGACTTGGTGAATATCCGTCACAGGTTCAAAGATACCACAAAATATGAAAATAAAACTATAATAATAATAATAATACTAATAAAACGTCTTTATTGTGGGGTGAGATTGAGACCAGGTAGTCTCTTCTTCCATCTAACCCTTGATGTCTTACTTATATGTCTATCCATGGTTTCTTTAAGGCATATATAAGTGCAGGAGCTATTGTACAAGAGGATATTTCAGAAGCCACTGTGATATTTGGAGTGAAGCAGGTTCCAGTTGATAGCCTGATTCCAGACAAAACATATTGCTTCTTTTCTCATGTTATCAAAGGTCAGGAAGCTAACATGCCCCTTTTGGATGCTGTCCTAGAAAAGGTGGGTTAAATAAAAATCCATATGTGAACTAACTTTCTTGGCTTAATGATTGAAAGGTGTTTGCTCACTTTAAATCAAAATTGTAGCTGTAGAGACAAGATTACATTATTATTAATGAAACATTATATATGCATTTAGAACATCCGATTGATTGATTATGAGAAATTGGTGGATGATAGTGGACAGAGAGTGGTGGCTTTCGGTAAATATGCAGGTGTTGCTGGAATGGTGAACATCCTGCATGGCCTTGGTCTACGTCTGCTGGCTCTTGGACATCATACACCTTTCATGGTAAGATTACTGATTTACAGAGTGAAAAAGGTCCAGTAGCATATGGACATTCATGAGAAAGGACCATGAAATGGGAAGACTTTCAATTACTTCTTGAACATATCTTTTAGCAACAAAGGTTGAAAGGGAAATATGTAAAATATTTGAGATTCAAATATTTTTTTTTTGAATTTAGGTTGTTTCTATTCTGATTGTATGCAATTCAAGAATTATTGAAATTCAAGGGTGAAAAAGGAAGATATGAAAAATTGCTGCTACAATAAAATTGCTAATACTGAATTTTTCTAATAAAGTATTATGCATCTAGATCAACTTGATATTTTAAATGGGCCATTTAAATTAAATGATACTTTTGGAGATGGCTGGTCCTGATTTTTATTGCAAACACCTAACAAGCAAAATTATTTTGTATCAATGTTTATAAAATTGATAGTCCTCTTGATTGCAGCTTGTCATAACCCAAAGGTCCTTAATTAATGATTAATTACTGATTGCAAATATTTTTCTGATAGAACAATTGTTTCACTGAATTTTATGGCTATCATTTATTACATAGCTCAGTTAAAAGCAAAAGTCTCACGGCCTTCACAAAATGGCATCAGGATCACCTTCTGAGGATTTAACCTGTGGTTTAGAAGAAAATGAATTTCTTAGATTTAGTGGTTATGGAATACTATTTATTTACAAATTATTCCTCCAAGTTAGGGAAACATATATTCAAGCATATTTCATATGTTAAAATAAGGCAGATAGCAAGAATGGAGATTCAAGTATTCAGTTGTACAACCAGTTCTTAAGTTATACACTTTAACATTATTAATTTTAGCATATTCCATAGATTTTTTTCATTTGAATGAAAATTTAAGGTACTCAATGTTTTGTGTTATAAATCATCGACTGACTGAGATTTCTTTTCAATTTCTTTCTTTCAAGCATATTGGTCCAGCTCACAACTACAGGAGTTCATCAATGGCCAGACAGGCTATAAGAGATGCTGGGTATGAAATATCTCTTGGAATGATGCCTAAATCTATTGGTCCCCTAACATTTATTTTCACGGGATCTGGAAATGTATCTCAGGGGGCACAAGAAGTTTTTCAGGAACTACCACATGAATATGTACCTCCTGAAATGCTTAAAAAAGTAGCTGAACATGGAGGTGAGGAATGTTTCTTGCATCTTGAATTAATTAGTTATTATTATATTGTGAATGAATGTCAAGAATAGAAATTTGCAAATCCTCTAATTATATTCTAAAGTAAAGTGTATGACAACATCCCTATGTGGGATATGGCCTAGGCAGGCAGCATTTACAGTGGATGGTTCCTGTTCAGCATATTGGCTTCCTTGTCGCCTTATTGGCTTTTCTACACCATTTCCACCTGCTACCTCTAAATTCAGATAGATTCCAAATATTTTGCATTGCTGAGTAAATATCATAACCCATCAAACCAGAGACTGCTTTCACTAGAGGTAATGTGCTAACATCTTGACCATATGGGGACCATCTAATGTAATGTGACCAGTATTTTTGAAGTTGAATTAGTGTAAACAAATTACCTTTTCAAATTGAATGTGCAAATCAGTAGAATTTGTTTAATATCTAGATTAGAAAATTTTGATGCTTGGATAAAATTCAAGTGAGATATTTTGAGGATTCAAATAATGTAAACTTCTTAATCATTTATTGGCAGCAAACAACAAACTCTATGCTTGTGAGGTGAGTCGAACGGATCACTTAGAGCACAAAGAGACAGGAATGTATGACCCTCAAGATTATGAAGAGAATCCCTCCTCATACATATCAACATTCAGTAAAAAGGTATGAAGACATTTTTTGATAAGAATTAAATATTTGTTGTAACTAAATGTAAAACATGTAAATGAAATTTGAGGATAATATCTTCAAAGTTCCCCTTTAAAGAAAAATGTAAGAGTTAAAATGTATTTCTGGTGATGGTAGAAGTTCATATTTGTGTTTATCACCAAACCCTTGGATGTATTATGGCATTTTGGAATATTAGTGAAGTAAATCCAAATTTTCTTTAGTGTAGGTGCAAAAATATAATTAGCAGTATGTAGTAAAGCTTTAGGTTCTCTTAACTGATGTCATCAACCATTAAAATTTTGGAAACAGAAATAGATGTCTAAAAACTTACTTTTTTATGTGATAATAGGTTATTTAAATTTCATTTAATTTAAAATCACAAGTAAAGCAAACTTTGTACTTATTTTGATCATGCTTTATTTGGGAAATTTGCTTATTCTAGATAGCTCCATATGCTTCTGTGATCATAAATGGAATTTATTGGGCCGTTAGTTCTCCAAAACTGATGACAATTCCCGATGCTAAGTATTTGCTAAGGCCAGCAAATACCCCATGGCTTCCTAGTTCAGTTGGATCACCTACTCTACCACACCGCATGTTAGCAATTTGTGACATTAGTGCTGATCCTGGAGGATCTATTGAATTCATGAATGAATGCACTACAATTGATACTCCATTTTGTCTTTATGATGCAGATCGTAATAAGGACACTAAGAGGTGAGTCATATTATATTTTCTTATTTGAAATAGATTTTGAGGAAATGTGTGATTGGTTAGAGAATACAATAGAGATTCATTTCATGTACCCAAGAGATAATGAAACTTAATTCAGAAATAAGTTGCAGGATTCAATAATCCTCCATATAGACTGAATTCGAATATGATTGGAATTCAGATGTAATTGATCAATATTTTATAAATGTTACTAATTTAATACTGCACAAGAAATGATGCTGCTGCACTGCACAATGAAATTGATAAAATCATCAAGAGGGATTATAGAAAAGTATGCTGTGAAGGATATGCCTGATTTTAAAACCTGTGTTCAGTATGAATATTTTTAAGGGAATAGAAAAAGGAATCTCTTACTCTACTTTTAGACATAATTGTCTAGATATCTCTTTTCTACATTCTGTCTAAAGTAGGCATAGGAAAGATTTAATTCATATTTGAGAAAATGCTATTCCAAAATTTACTGCTACTTACATATGAAACTAAAAAGTGAAACTGATTAAATTTTTAAGTTGTTGAAGTGAAGTGAATCCCCTAAAAAATGAGAACTTTTGGAATCAATTCCATTAAGGAGTAACTAGCCCGTTTCAATTTCATTTTTAAGCAATGAGTGAGGTCTCAAAATACTTCCTATGAAAGACAGGAAAAGGGGTTCACCCTTACCCATTTTCCTGTGTTTACAACCTGAAGGGGGTATCCTTTCCATCACTTTGTGTGGCCGGTGCTTCTACAAAGCCAAGACCACAAATGATGCCACCATGTGGACGAACTAGTAACATCCTTGCCCACAAAGTCTCCCGAATGGCTTCAATAAATGTTCTGCCCAGGATTGCTCAATGGACAGAGCACCTGACCAGCAATTTGGAGACCATGGTTCGATTCCCGGTCCTGTCAGACTTTTTTTAAGTCCATTCTTCCTTGGAATTTCTATGAAAGTTTTGATCTCACAATTACATTTAGAGTTAATATATTATTGTTGTAATAGTAAACATAAAGTTATAAACCGATTTATCACAATCATTAACTGAAGTAAAAACCGGGTAGTTTCCATAGCTGTGGTAAAATCAAGATGAATATGCTATCAAAATACTAAATAAAAGAAGAAATAGCAAGTAATGGGCTAAGTTTTAAAGTATATCCTCATTTTGTTTTTCCTTTACCTTTAATCCAGTTAAATCTTCTAGCAAGCTTAAGGTGAGTTTCCTTTCCAAAATTGCTTCATTGTAGCCTTGACTTTTATTTCTGGATTTGAGCACTTATAGTAGTTCATATAACTCAATCCTCTCTTTACCTACAGCAACAAATTTGTATTGTTCGTTAGCATTACTCAAATTAATCCTCAGTTATAGGAGAAAAATTTCCATGTATAAAATTCACTGGAAATTTGTGTTAGGAATTTAAACATTGTAAATTATTAATATTAATGTTATAATTTAATGAGGTTAAATTAATCCATAACAATTATTTTGTATTAATTATGTTGTCTAATTTTTAGGCTGAGCTCAGATTAATAATTACTCCATTTATCTAACCTTCAGGTCAGTTTTGATTTCTTCTTTTACTTTTGTTTTAACTGTCAACATCATTGAAAGATTTGCTGCCTGAAAATTTTATTTTGAAAATTTGATAGGATTATTTCTAT